>NW_019292153.1:39414-60482 GCF_000500325.1 Leptinotarsa decemlineata | reverse complement strand
ATTATACAGCGATATGTCCGAAGATGAGAATGGAGAACTTTCAGACTCATCAGAAGTATCAGACAAAAGAAAGCAATGTGCAACCCGTGAGTCTTTCAGCAATTTCCTGTATTGTACGTCTTTCTTTTTTGAACCTATCATGTGTTAGAGGGAAAGTCAAAAGACGATGAACTAAAAAAATTCAACCCAGCACGTTTATGCTGTCCACAGTGATGTGAACTGTCAGGAATATACCTGTACGTGCTTGTTTCTTTTCTAAATATATCGTTTTCTAACCCTCCATATTGGCTCCTCATTACCAAAACGTCAAGAAATGGTAGTTGTCCCTTATTTTCTAACTCATATGTGAATTTTATTGATCTATTATTCAAAATGGAAACATAAAATGCAAACATTCCAAATAATGAATAAGGCAAAATTGTAAAATTAATTTAGGTTGGTATGCCTGGATGGTTTACCTTATGAGTTACCTTTATAGCATAAATAGAAATAGCTCGCACTAGTCCTTCGTTTCAATCTTCCTCTTTGAAGATGATCACTTGGTGATCGAAACACGTGTCGAGGTGTTAAAAATAACGATTTGGTGTTGGGGAAAAAACTCCAGTAATATAGAAATATTGAAGTTTGCCATCACTGGTTCTGAAATTCTGAAACCTAAGCTACAAAATGGAAGTTTTGAAAAATGTTGGGGTTACAAACATATTTATTAGTTACGTACCACTAAATGAGTCAATAGAAATATTCTCTGACAGTCAAGCGGCGTTGGAAGCTCTTAGCTCCTACAGAACAACGATTAAATTAGTAGCGAATTGCCAAAAACGACTCTACTCTCGATATGAAGTCTCAACATATCGTCTCTGGTCTGGATTCCTGGAGGAGGGTGCTACAAGCAGCTTCATTGAACCAGAACCTGTCATTGGCATCGTTCAAGACTTTGCCAAATCGACATTGATCACCTAAGTGGCAAGAAGATTTATGGACTTCTGACAGAATCTTCCAGGATTGGCTTACTCCAAGGCGTTTATTCACCCTTCGAAGCTTGATACCAAGCAGTTGTTGGAGTACAGTAGGAATGAACTATGACATCTAACGATCCTTCTCACAGGTCACTGTCATTTGAATCATCACATGCAGACCCTCAGACTGTCGGAAGACAGTGGGTGTCACCTCTGTTTGGAAAATGGAAGTAGCAGAGAACATTATTTGTGCCTGCCCCGCAGAAGACCAAATCAGGTTTTCAGAGTTTGGCGAAGCTGTACTCTTACGATCTGGCCTGAAAGACCACTTACCATACAAACTGATCGGCTTCGTAAAGAAGCTCGGTTTATTTGGTTGAGTGTGAACAGTTGTAAGCAACAATGAATCCTTTGCGGGTTGCGGTGGAGAGTCGAATAGACCAACTCACTTTTGATCTAGCCTAACCTAACCTACGTACTGAAGTACATCTTTAAAACATTAAAATCGATAATATTTCCTTCGTGAACAGACTGCTTAAGAAATACTTTCAATTATAAAATTTCTTCGATTGTTTTTTTTTGTTCAGGAAGAATACTTCTCAGTGTACTTTCGAAACTCATTAACACGTTACATGATAACACGTCGAATTTATAAATAAATATATGTTACCAATAAACTAGAAAATGTATAATTTGGTTCCATGGGCTCATGCAAACATCATATTCAGTCCGTTATATTGAAGCATTATTGTGTATTTCTCGTGTATCCGTTTTTGACTGAATGTACTGTTAACAATTGGGTTGAACCGCGTTAGATGTTATCGCCACAAATGACCAGGAAAGGAATTTTTGACAAAAACATGTAGATAAGCCCTTCAAGAGGAAGATGATCACTTGGTGATCGAAACACGTGTCGAGGTATAAAAATAACGATTTGGTGTTGGGAAAAAACTCCAGTAATATTCATTACTACACCAAAGGTTCCAAACACTACATCATAAATTGTAGCTTCAGGGCTAGTACTAGAAAGCCACAAAGACTTAGCCAAAGCCTCGGTAGATAATAACATTATCTTGAGGTGGGTTAAAGGGCACGACAGGAGTAAAAGTAATCGCATTGCCGACCCTTCAGCCAAGGAAGCGGCTGGGCTGAGAATTTTAGGATCCAGTTACCCCTACGGCCTGATGACTTCGACAATTGCGAAACTATCCAAATGTCACACCCATGCTCAATCTTCAAAGAGATGGAATAGGATCAGAGAATGCACTCTTGCCAGGATCACCCTGGCGATTTTAGGAAGTTGGCGCCGAAGAAATACCTGGCGATTACCAGGAAAAACCTACGCTCAACAGTAGGATATCTGCCTGGCCACTGTCAACTGAGAAAATACCTCCATATTATGAGGCTAATGTAAACACCTCTATTCAAGGATGTGTGAACAGGAAGATAAAACTGTCAGGTATGTCCTATGCGAGTGTCCGGAGTTATCGTCAATAAGAGAGTGTGTGTTCGGCGAGTCTTGGCCTACACCCGCCGATATAAAGGAGATGTCTCCTAGTGACCTGTCTACCTTCCTGGAAAGGACAGGATGGACGATTACCTAGAAGGACAACTCTTCGGGAGAATGTCAGGACAACTCTTCACGGTCAGATGTGGCCTAAGTGCTGTGGGCCTATACTCACTCTTCCTACTCTATAGATACAGAAGACTATGAATAAGCCACACTTATTGAAATTGTGCGCAAATCATCCAATCAAATGCGATTGGTAACATTTCACTAATCTTGTTTCGGAATCATCGTATATGAATTGAAAACTTCAAAAATTGAAAGGACAAGGACTAGGATGACAGGAACAGCTCCATTACATTTGGTTGTTTCAAAACAGTCCAAAACAGTTCGACATTTGGAGACGATAGTAATAATGAACGCACTGTTCGACGTTGGTTTGCACAATTTCATTACGGAGATTTCAGCCTTGAAGGTGAGCTCCAAAGTGGTTGACCTATAGTGATCCAGGACAAGGATTTAAGGACCTATTACAAACGGTTCTTGGAATGGCAAAAGAACTGGGCGAGCTCCCATACGTTCTTTGATCATTTAAAGTGTCAAAAAAGTTGAAGAGGGGGTGCTCTATGATCTGAACGATCGACAGAAACTTTCACGTACCAAGGTCTGTTCTTCTTTGCTTTTGCGTAACCAAAATGATCTTTTCTGGATTGGATCTTCACGTGGGATGTAGTAGATCCTCTATGACAACAGGAGACGTTCAGAACAGTAGCTGAACACCGATGAGCCATCCAAGTACTTTCCAAAGGCAAAAACCCATCAAAGAAGACTGTGGTTACTGTATAGTGATGATCGGCTTTTTTTGTACCTTGGGAGCTGTCTGACTTGTCCATTTAGTCCAAGTCCTTGAGCTTATTGCGTTTATTCTACCATCTTCTCATGACACTCATTCCATCAGTCTCGTTTCCTGTACTAGTTTGTACAGGTTCCGTGTTGGATATTCGCCATATTCTTCTGGGCGTAATTTTGTACGTGCATATATTGCCTGCCTCCTGTTATTCAGTGCCTCACATTCGCAAAAGATGTGTAGAGCTGTTTCTATCCCTCCGTTGCATAATCTGTAGCTGAGGTCTCCGTTGTACAGTTCCATTTTATTCAGGTGTCCTCTAAGCGGACAATGAGCAGTTAGTAATCCTGTAATTATTCTGAGCCGATTCTGACTATATTGAAGTAGTCCTTCCGTTCTTTTCTCGAACGGTTCCCTAATGAAGATTCTACTGTGTTTGTTGCCAGGTGAGTTTGTCCAGTACTCTGTGTGCTTCTTATTAGTCCATGTCCCAATCTGGTTTCGTACCAATGATTTCGGTACCCTCAGAGCTGGTTCAGGAACTACATATGAGGTTGATGATCCGCGTCTAGCGCATTCATCAGCTTTATCATTACCTGTGATTCCTGAATGCCCTGGCACCCAGTACAAAGTTAATTTGTTCCTGTTTGTAAGTTCATTCAGTTCTTCATGTCATTTCCAAAGCAGTTTTGATGTCACCTTCGGGTTTGTCAGAGCCCCTAGTGCGCTCTTGCTGTCTATAAGAATATTGATCCGCTCATTTCTTTGAGGTCTCAATTTGATAAGCCTTGCACACTGCAAGATAGCATACACTTTCGCCTGGAAGACGGATGTGTATAGTCCTAGCGGATAGCTGTAGTTTAGATTTTTATCCGCTCGGTATATTCCAGCTCCCGTTCCTTGTTTGGTCTTCGATTCATCTGTACGCCAGGTGTTTTTTCCAAACATGTTTTCGGGATGACTAATGGTCTTCCACTCTTCACGGCTAATGATTTTGGCCATAAAGTTTGTGTACTTCGGTGTCATGTGGTCTGTGCACATATTCAATGTGCTCCTCCACTTGTTCCGAAGTTTTTGTTCGGTTCGATCTTTTGTAGTTCGGTGAGTTTTCCAGTCTGAATTGGCCCATCCTGACCTCCCCCATTATCACAAAGTGTAAGAGAGATAGATTCAGGAGTGTCTCCAATGCAGCTGTTGGGGTAGTTCTCATTGCTCCCGTCATTCCCAAACACGCAAGTCTTTGCACCTCGCCTAGTTTGTTCATGGCGGTCGCCTGCTTCATCTTTGGCCACCAGACCAGAGATGCGTATGTTATCGTGGGTTTAACCACCATCGTGTATAGCCAATATACCATGTTTGGTTTTAGCCCCCATGTTTTTCCATAGGTGCGTCTGGCGAGCATCAGTCCTACCTCCGCTTTCCTCTTTATGCTGTCCAAGTGTTGGTTCCAGGCAGTTTGGAATCTAGGATTACTCCCAGATATTTATCCTCTCCGACACTTGTATTCCTTCACCTCGAAGTTTTAGAGGTCCAAGACCCTACGTTTTAGTCCTTTTGGTGAATGCTACTATGGTCGATTTGGATGGGCCTATGTTGAGCCCTTCTTCTTCGGTCCATCTTGTTATGATTTTCAGGGCCTGCTGCATACATTCCTTCACTACATTATTGTATTTACCTTGGACTAAGATGACTAAGTCGTCTGCATAGCCCAGTGCTTTATACCCATTATGGTCCAAGAGATATAGTAGCTCGTCCATTACAAGGTTCCATAACAGAGGGGATAGAACCCCCCCTGAGGACAGCCCCTTGCTATCCGTGNAATGGGAAAGTCATTTCTATTTATAAAAAACACTGTCCCGATTACATGGAAAATTATAGACCAATAACGATTTACAGTAGTTTCTCGAAAGTTTTCGAATATGGATTTTTGGACAGGCTGATGAATTTTATCAATGAGCATAATATTTTGACAAATACCCAGCACGGTTTTCGACCTGGTAAATCAACAACTAGCGCAATCTATGATTTCTATGACAATCTCATAAACCATAAAGAACAAGGAGAGGTCCCAATGGGCATTTTCTGTGACCTGAGTCGAGCTTTCGGCTGTGTGGACCACGATATTCTTTCATCAGAGTTGTATAACTATGGTATTAGAGGTGTTTGTCTGGCATGGTTAGAATCATTTATTAGATGTCGTTCTCAGTATGTGAGTCTGAAACATCATCAAAATAATATAATTCGTAATGTTACATCTGCCAATATCGATATTAATATAGGTGTCCCACAGGGATCTATTTTGGGCCCAGTTCTTTTTATTTTATACATAAATGAAATCTCAAATTCCTTTCCGGATATTGAGATGACTATTTATGCAGACGATACTTCTCTACTGATTTCCAACAAAAATCAAATAGAACTAAAAGAAACCTGTGAAACTGCTATATGCCAACTATCTTCTTAGTTCAATCAAAACACTCTTTATTTTGATGCAGACAAAACTAACTTTGTGAAATTCCATAGTCATCAGTGGGAATTGGTAGATTTAGATATAATTTTGAATAACACACCTCTGCCTATAAATAACAGCTGTAAATTCTTAGGATTATTCGTTGACTCACATTTAGATTGGAAAGAACATTGCAAGG
Organism: Leptinotarsa decemlineata; assembly: GCF_000500325.1. NCBI lineage: Eukaryota > Metazoa > Arthropoda > Insecta > Coleoptera > Chrysomelidae > Leptinotarsa > Leptinotarsa decemlineata. Next base: position 54,524 of record NW_019292153.1, on the reverse strand, counting down.
TCATGATTTCCAAACTTTCATCCCTCCACTATATGTTCAGAAATCTCAAAGTTGTTTTGACACAGCAACAATTAATAAACTTATATTATGCACAAGTGGAAAGTCGAGTGAGGTATGGTATTTGCCTATGGGGAGACTCTACATTGTCGAATAACGTCCTCGTATCACAGAAAAAAATCATTAGGTGTATTGCTGGAGTGGAAAAAGACTATTCTTGTCGCGAAATCTTCAAAATATTTGAAATTCTGACCTGTACAGGCCTCTACGTATTTGAAGTCTGTATTTTTGTGTTCAAAAATAGGGATTTTTTCCTCATAAACAACGATTTCAACGAATACAACACACGTCGTAAGGATTATTTACGATTACCACTCTCTAATAAATGCAATATTTCCTATAAAGCTCCAGCTCGAATCGGCGCAAAGATTTTCAAAAACTTACCTTCCTCCATTAAAAGCTTAAAACATGAACGTACTTTGAAAAAACTCAAAGAATACCTGGTTGAGAAATGTCTATACTCTTTAAATGAATACTTTTAACTTGAATTTTTATTTAATGTGAATCTGTATTTTTATTAAGTCAATATTCTGTGTATTATGTATATGTATATGTGAACATGTCTTCGTACTGTTATATAATCCTTAATGTACTGTTATGTTCCTTTTGTACATTTCTTTATTTAAATCCCGACCGTACTACCATGCGGTTGTAACCATGACTCTTTCTTATACGACTGTATGTTGTCTTAAAGGAATAAAGTGATTTGATTTGATTTGATTTGACCTTTCTGGGTGAAACCATCACAGTAGAGTACCATTGTGAGGAAATCGATGAACTGTACTGACAATTGCGTTGGCAGTAGCCGGTACTGGTCAGCAGAAAAGGTCCAATCCTGCTACACGACAACGCCCGTCCGCACGTTTCACGAATTGAGCGTCGACATTCTGCATCGCCCACTATACTCCCAGATCTCACGCCAACCGATTACCACCTTTACAAGCACTTCGATAACTTTCTCACCTGTAGAACCTTCGCTTATCAGGACCTAGCGAATACGGCCGTCGTCGACTTCATCGAATTCCTAGCACGAAAATTTCATGCTGACGAAATTGCTTGACTTGTGTCACGTTGGCAAAGGTGCACTGATTCAAATGGCGCTCATTTCGATTATAATAAATGAGCATCTACTGAGATACATAAAAATGAAAAAACGTTTTGAAACAACATAATATTTGTGTTCGTGTTCTCATATAGGCTCTCATTTCGTATTCAAACAACATGACAGTTTCCTAGAATGCATTTTCGGTTTGTGGTCAAACTGAAATGGAAACTACATTATGTACGAGTATATTCAAATTTTTTATTCAATTTTGAATAGGAACCTCGGTGAAATGGCTTTGCCTCCATGCTCACATATTGAAAACATCACCTTCCAACCAGAAAATAACATANGAGAACTACAGCAGATTTTCTTTGAGCTTGGTTATTAAATTCGCTTCATTTATAGCTGCAATTAAACATGGATTCAAGATACACCTTTGCTCAGTGTTTTCCGATATCTCTTGCACAGAAAGATAATGACATAATTCTTCTTTCAAATTATCTAACACCGTTTTCATACCAGGTATATACGCATCCGACTTCTTCAATATAAGACTGTGTCGACGAAAATGAATGAAAGTTGTTTTGATTCATAGGGTTTATCTTTCTCATTTGGATGTTTTGTGTTGAGGAAGCGCGCTAACTTCCCTTGATAAAGTTTCAAAGCAAATAACGTACTGCGGTTTATTCTCAATCACAGTAAACCCGAATTTCAAATAATTGTCATCATAAAGACGATTTTTTTTTTGGTTTTGATCCACCACTCCCGCTAGAAGTTGACGGTTCTGTTGGTCTTTTCTGGAATTTATCCATTTTCAATTATTACAAATCACTTCAACTAAATACGTGAAAAACGGAAAACAATGATTTGCGCTCGCTAAACAAATCGTTTTGTCCCGCTCGCTCGTCAACTCAACAACTTGCATGCTTTGCACGTCACACCACACTCACTGGACGGCCGGCATCGGCCTTGGTCGTTCTCAACCTATGCGCGTAAATTGCGTTACGCTAGTTGCACACACACCGATTTTGGACGGCCGACTTTGTACCGATCGTCCAAATTCCAATAGTGAACCACATGTGGGAACGGGACCTGACACACACGCCGACCGGTGATCGTCGCCGGTAAAATACCGGTGAGCAGCCGTCCACTACCACTGTATCGCCGGCAGTACCGGGAAGTAGTGGCGTACATGACTAAATATACTCTTGCATACTCACCATTCCAGTCTCGAATGCTCGTTGAAATTGTAGTTACTACGCCTTAACTTCGTTTTGTTAGTGCGTGCTAATTACGACAACAAAGCAACTGATTAGCACGCACTACCAAAACGAAGTTGATGCGTTATTTCACCGAGTATTCGAGACTGGAATGGTCGGTAAAAAACCGGTGAGTATGCAAGAGTGTATTTAGTCATGTACGCCACTACTTCCCGGTACTGCCGGCGATACAGTGGCAGTGGACGGCTGCTTACCGGTATTTTACCAGCGACGATCACCGATGGGCATGTGTGCAAGGTCCCGTTCTCACATGTGGTTCACTATTGGAATTTGGACGACCGGTACAAAGTCGGCCGTCCAAAATCGGTGTGTGAGCAACTAGCGTTAGTTATCAATTGGCGACTTTTTCGATGTAAAAGAATGTTTTTTACGTACTTTATTATGTATGTATATCCTAATTATATCAAAATGTTGTATGGACTGAATGTTTGTAACATGAAATAATAACATACATGAAAAAAGGGTCGGGAGGTCGCATAATATTTTTTCTTGCTAAGGGGGTCGTGCCATGCAAAAGGTTGAAAAACACTGCTTCAGATGATCTGATTTATAGCCAGTCTTCAAGTATGCCCACTGACTATATGTGAAAAGCATCGAAATGAGTGGAATAAAGTGAAAAATGAGTTGAATTGGCTGCTCACCGGTATTTTACCGGCGACGATCACCGGTCGGCGTGTGTGCCAGGTCCCGTTCCCACATGTGGTTCACTATTGGAATTTGGACGACCGGTACAAAGTTGGCCGTCCAAAATCGGTGTGTGTGCAACTAGCGTTAGTTATCAATTGGCGACTTTTTCGATGTAGAAGAATGTTTTTTACGTACTTTATTATACATGTATATCCTAATTATTAAAACGCATCAAAATGTTGTATGGACTGAATGTTTGTAACATGAAATAATAACATACATGACAAAAGGGTCGGGGGGTCGCATAATATTTTTTCTTACTAAGGGGGTCGTGCCATGAAAAAGGTTGAAAAACACTGCTTTAGATGATCTGATTTATAGCCAGTCTTCAAGTATGCCCACTGACTATATGTGAAAAGCATCGAAATGAGTGGAATAAAGTGAAAAATGAGTTGAATAATAGAAAAAAAAGCGGAAAACTATTTTAGAAATATGAAGTTTTCAACATTGAGGTGAACAATATGTAAATAAGTTAATGGGTAATTTTGTTCTGTTGAGGGGAAAATAATGATAGAGAGATACTCATATATTCCTATACTATGCAACCTACCTAACATTTTCTCTTTTCAATTCTGAATCTATTAACGGTATTTCGTGAAATTATCTTTGCATAATGTTGCAGGTATTTGATACGGCCAGAATTCTATCCAGCAATGTTCACCCTAGTGTTCCAACCAAATCCTTTCTTTCACGAACAATATGGAACATATTTTGAAGATCTGAAACAGCTCAGGGATGCAGAATGGGTTGGGTTCTGCCACGAACATCAAAAGATTTGGTATATCACTTGTCCACAGATGACTTCAACAACATTCGTAATGCGGCACGTGAATGTTGACATCTATAAACAACCATCGCAAATGATGGCGTACTATCCATATTTTATGAAGAGTATAGGTTCCAAAACAAAGAAGAATAAAAGCTGCCAAACTACCGAAGACTACGTTTATAGAATCAGGGAGTCCAGTAAAATTTGGAACTACTTTCCCAGTGATTCTCAGTCTATCAGTAGCGCTTTGGCTAATTTGGCAACGAATCGTCTAAATGGAACTACCCATAATATAATTCAAAGGCCATTCACCATCGAAGAATCCGAGTCATACGACAGTCAGTGGCCCGTTGTTGGCCACAGCAGAACTATCAGGCCAAATCCCTCTAGACCGGATAATATATACAAGATTCGTAAACTGGGTGGATCCAGTCATTCGAAGATTGAGAACTATGGTCTTCCATCGAATTCAGAAGCAACAACACCAACAGCTAATCTGTCATCTGTGTCAGACTCAACTAAAAGTGGTATACCATCCACTCCACATACTCGTAATGCATTACAGAGTTTGAATTTTCTAGAAGCTATGAGAAAACCACCTCCACCCTATGAAAGTAGAGTTCTTTCAGCAGAATTGCTTATAAAAGACAAGGTTAAAACTGAAATAGATGAAGAGTTCGAATTGATAGAGACTGTTATTTGGGAAGACGTGATGAAAAACGAGGAAGAATGGTATAAAGAAGAACCAAATACGCCTTCTCAGTAATGTATAATTGATTAATCATTGTACCACATATTTCAACAGAGTTATAATAATTTATTGGAAAAAGATTATATTATTCGAATATTTGATTTGTAGTTACACCTAACTATCAAGCAACGACTCAGTCTCTTGAGCTGCTGATTAATAATTTTATCAAACTGACTTGAATGTTTAGTGGAATGTAATATATATATTGAAAGATGATGTGTAATTTTTTTCACGACAGCATATGGAAAAGTATTATATGGTAGTGTATTCATATTTTTTTCACTTTATTGACGACAACTCGTTACAGTTACTGTGTCAACATTCCACTCGACAAAGGGAAAAACTCATCTTTTATTAGCGTGTTAAAAAATTAATTGGATTAATTGGAAAAATTAATTAATTGTAATGTCAACTTTTGTTTTCCTTGATTTCATTTCCAGGTCATTTATAATTGACCAAGTTTCTTTGATTTTGTTATTCGACTCTCCATTCCTGTTGTTGTAGTACTTATGTTTATCAACTTTTGTTTTCCTTGATTTCATTCCCAGGTCATTTATAATTGACCAAGTTTCTTTGATTTTGTTATTCGACTCTCCATTCCTGTTGTTGTAGTACTTATGTTTAGCTAGTTGGAGAGTGGATCTATAGATTTTTCTATAAACGTTGAAAGTGGAAGAAAATAAATGGTTATTAATAATTTTTTTGAGATAATGCAGTGAGCGCAAATTACCAGAAGATGTCTTCAATCCTTTTGTCAACCAGGGTTTCTTAGTTTTCATTTTAATTTTTTGATTAGGAGAAGACTTGTTAAACACATAAGTTAATTTACTATGGAAAGAAGAGGATGGATCAGTTTCAGTCAATTCATATAAAACCTATCGAAATTTTAGCTACTATTCACAAAGTGAATAAAAGATTCAGTTGAACAACATTTGAAGTTGATTGCTGCTGGAGACATTTTTGAAGAGAAACGAAAATTTCTATGTTTCTTATTACTTTTAATTGTAACTAACGTTACTGTAGTTTTGTTCTGTATGGACATTCTCAAACTGATACAATAAACTACTGAGTTTATTGCTACTGAGTTTATTGTATAAGTTTGAGAATGTCCATATAGCATGAAACTGCAGTAATGTTAGTTACAATTGAAAGTGGTGAAAAACATAGAAATTTTCATTTCTCTTTTCATTATGATCTCCTACCACGTAGTAACGGCTACATCCATCAATTTATAATAAATTTTGGTAATTATAAAAATAATACTTTTCGTACTCGATTGTCCTTAATTGTTCATCACAGAAACAATATTCAGAGATCACCAGACTCGCTTAAATAGTCAACTTTACCAGAAAATACGTTTCTCAGCCGACTGTTTTTAACTTTTTTCATAAAGATCCATGCCAAGCTTAGTAGGCTGCCCTTTAGTGTTATCAATTGAAATACGCATTTTGTGGAAAAATTTCAAGACAGTCCATGGAGCTGGGAATATACACACATCGGAAAAGTATAGAGATATTTTTATAACATACTAAATATCATAAAAATAAATGCATGAGGTCGTTTAATTTCGATTAAATAGGTACATTCGACCACCCTGTAGATTTCTATGGGTTGAACAGAGCCTGCAAAAACGGTAACTAATCTTTTATCAAGTTTTTTACAAATTGTAGGTTTTCGGATAAAATGAATAATCTGAAAGTGTCGAGTTTGTACATTCTATGCAGTTCTTGCTCAGCAATCAAACTGGAAATATTGTGCTTTAACATGGAACGCCATCACTTACCGTTGACTGATGAATAGAGCTGTAGGGCTTCTTCAAGGTGGCATGCGATAAAATGATGTAGCTCTTCGTTTGGGGGTCTCCCAAAGTGTTATCAGTCGATTGTGGCGGCGTTTCCGTGAAACTGGCAGTCCAGCCGAACAACATCCAGGGCGAGGACTACAATTGCAGTTCAAAAGCGATTTTTGGTCTCAACCGCAAGAAGACAACCGACAATCACAGCACCTGAGTTGGTTAACGTGTTGCAGCAGACGTACCAGGTAACCATTGGTCGTGATACTGTCAGAAATCGACTGCATGAAGCAGATCTCCACAACAGAAGGCCACTTAGATGTCCACCTTTGTCGAGAGGCAATCGCGGCAGAAGATTACAGTGGTGTCAAGAACATCAAAACTGGGATGCGAATGATTGGGCCATAGTTTTGTTTACAGACGAATCCAGATTTGGATTTAATCCAGATTTTCGTCGAGTAAGACTGTGGAGACGACCTGGAAATAATGAACGTTTGAGACACGTCCAGGAAGTCCACACATACAGAGGTGATACAGTAATACTATGTGGCGGAATCATGATCGGCGGCAGAACCGATCTCGTTTTTCCAAATCAATCCCACACAGCTAGACAGTACCTCGACACCATTCTTCTACCTATTGTCCGTCCGTTTGCTGGTGCTGTTGGTGAAAACTTCCACCTAATGCACGATAATGCTCGTCCACATGTCGCGCGTCTAGTGACTGACTGGCTCACCAACGAAGGAGATGATGTATTGCCATGGCCAGCACAATCACCGGACCTTAATCCCATCGAGCATGTGTGGGACATGCTTCAACGAAGAATTACTCCGCATATGGGGAACATTCACACAACGTTTCAATTGAGAGAGCTTTTAATCGCTGAATGGGCAAATGTACCTCAACAAGACATTGACAATCTCATATTGTCGATGCGCGATAAATGTAGGGCCGTAATAAACTAGCGTGGAGGCCATACTTTGTACTGATTCCAATTTTTTTTTATTATGATTTTTTTTCGGGGTGCCAAAGAAGAGCCATATTTTTTTTTAGTTTTGCCTATATGCGCACTCAGTATTTTTAACCATTTAATAAATTTTGTTGTAAGTTACATCCGTTTAATAATCACCCGTCAACTTTTTTTTCACTGAAGCGATCTAAAAAAAATTATTACCATTTTTAAAAATATCCCTAGACTTTTCCGATGTGTGTATTTTCCGGCCGAGATAGTTGGCTTAGCTATTTTACAGGATTCGTTGAACTGAACAAAATTGTTTCGATAGAAATTGTCAATATTCTCAAATATTCTTCGGGAAAATTCAATGTTTGCCCCTTTTGAATAATATTTTTTGAATTATAACAATCAATTGAGAACTATACGATTTGAGTGAACTGAAAGAGTTCGATAGAATTATATCTTTACAAAAATTCGATAATGAAAATAGTTTTTCAAATATAAGAAATACAATTCTCCTCAAATCCTCAATACCTTCTAAATTACTGAAGTTGTGGTGAACTTGCTTCCTGCTTGCTGTAGAACTGTATGTGATATTTTGAGTAACTTTAGAAATATTCTGAGTATAGAAATTCGTCTGTAGTTCACTCAGACATATCGAATCGCATGTCAAAGCTATTCATATTCTGTCAAAAAAATAATCATTATTGCGTATATATGAATTCAAACAGCAATCACTACATCAAGTTTTGTCACGCTAATGAAATAAATGTGTCAAAACTGTGCCCAGATAAGCCAACTATGCAAATATTTTCGTTGCTGTTTTCGCATAATGGGTTGGTTAGTTCGTTGCACGTTAGATAAAACTTTCTGAAAATTTCAACATGTTCATTGCACGAATTGGCATGTGGAGCAGAAATTAAAGAAGTTAATAATAGTATAGCATATTGTAAGTGGAGAAATCTTCAAATATTCGGGTTTGTTTACCAAATAGATATTTCTCCTCACAAACTGTGTTCACTTAAGAAATATTTGCCGGAGAAAATCAGAGTGGAAAAAACAAATACTGTTGAAGATACAATAAATATACCTAGTGTTTTGCTGATAGTGGGTCTTGTTTATTTTTAGGCGACACTTCGTGAGTTAGTCTAGCGTCATTTCATCCAATGAGTACATCTAGGAATGATATCTGCTGGTCCTGTTCAGTCTCCATGGTGAACTTGATGCTGGGGTGTTGAGCGTTCAAGTGGTCTAGGATTAAGGTTTGAAGCTTATTTTCCGTGTTTCCAGGTGACGAAGATGTCATTCACGTAACGTAACTAGGTCAGTTTTGATTCAAAGCTGTTGATTGCTTTCCTTTCGAAACGTTTCATATAGTAGTTGGCTATCACTGGACTGAGTGGACTTTCATCATCATGCTATCTAGTTGCTCATAGTAGTTTCTGCTTCATTGGGGGAAACTCAGAGACATGCTGTGAAGAGTCCGACTATATCACTTGGAAACAAATAGGCTAGCCCCTTCAGAGAGTATTCCAGTGGGACATTGATAAACAAGAACACAACTTCAAAGCTGACTAACATATCTGTATGAGATTTGATGGTTGGCAATTTGTTATCTTGTTAACACGAAGTCCCTTACCGATACCAAATGAATTGCTACAACGGCAGCAGTTATGGCTCTCTGCGAGAGTGTTTTTTCCTAACATATTGCAAATACTCATTCCTAGATGGAAATCACTCATTGAATTCGACTAACTTGATTTCGGGTTTTCAAGTGATACCAATGAATGAATCACGATATATGTTTGTAAAAAATCTGTTTAAAATCTGTTTTCCATCAATCAGCTGTCGCCCCCATACGAACGACAACTCTCAAAAGTTGAGAAACTTGTGCAAGCCAAGGACTAACGAGGTCTTACCTTTCAACGTGCGATTCTTAACATACATTTGGACATACATTTTTTTTTCTTCAATTATGTTATTCTGAATTTGTTTTGAATTTCTTGAGGTTATGATGCACTACAAACAGAACAGGTCGAGAAATAATGAACTTGTTCAAAATACTCATAACAGGTTGACATTTATGCAGAATTTCTTCAAAAAATCACCATGAAAAAATCCAAACAGTGAAGTATGCGGAACCAAAAGACCTACTGTATCGATAAATCGTTTCAGTGATTTTGGGAGATCATAAAGTGAAGTTGATCGAGATTCCTGAGGCTCTAAGGATATCAAAAGAACGTGTTGGACATGACGTGCATGAATATTTGGGTATGCGAAAACTCTGTTCAAAGTGGGTGCCACGCAAGCTCACAATCGACCAAAAACAACTACGAATTGGTGATTGAAAACCCAAATTTATGCATCGTTATGTGAGCATAGATAAAAGATGGCTCCATAATTTCACACCAAATCAAAATGATCGTCATCTGAGTGGACTGCACGTGTTGAACCGACTCCAATGCTTGTGAAAACGCGTAAAGATGTGATTTGCCGAAAGATTCCGACTGTGTCTCTCATGATATCCTTCTTCAGAAGCTGAGTTAGTATGTACTGAGAAGAGTTGATCTAAAGCTTTCTGAATCTTACCTAAAAAATCGCTATCATGTTGTTGAAGTCAGCAATGAGGGGTCAGAGTTGAAAACTAACATACAAGGTGTCCCACAGGGTTCGGTCTTTGGACCGTTACTGTTTATCATTTACAATAATGATTTGCGCCAATTTCTATTGCCGGAAAAGTGTACTTCGTTTACTGATGATACTACCCTGATTATCTCTCACTATGACTATCAGCAACTACTGATGTTATCACTGGCATTACAAGAAAAAGCCAAATATTGGTTTTAGGCTAATAAGCTGCAACTTAATGATAGTAAAACCCAGAATATCACATTTTCTACAAATAATTCGCTCATGGAGGACAATAACGTCAAATTATTGGGAATAACTATTGATAACAGACTTGGCTGGAATTGTCATATTAAACAACTTAGACATAAACTTTCTAGTACGCTATTTTTACTCCGGCAATTGAAGAGATATGTTATTCATGATACACTGAAAAGTACCTACTTTGCACTTTTTGATGCTCATATGAGTTACGGTATCATAATATGGGGTGAATCTGCAAATCTTTCGACTGCAAAGAAGGCCCTGAGAATAATTTCAAATTGTAATAGCAGAGAACATTGTCGTCCTTTATTTATTCGCCTCAAAATTTTATCACTACCTTCCTTATACATATATGAAACTCTTATAGAAATACATAGACAAAAAAGGAATTTGGTAACACAATCTCAAGTACATTCCTATGATACAAGACGATCAGATTATATTAGAACTCCCAGGTACACGTTCCGTCCTCGTCGCCACTTTTTAATGTCTAAGGTTTCAACAATAAAATGCCATTTTGGTAATTGGCATTCGATATAGAATTCGATATCGATTAAAAAAAAAATAGGGGGGCATTTGCAAAGAGATAAAATTTTATCTAAAGTATATATATTTACAATGTCCGAATGGCGGAAAGAAATAAGTGCTATCAATTTAAAACCATATTTCAGAAGACATCAGGAAATATCAGTTGTAAGCAATGTGTTGATGTGGGTACATCGTGTCATTGTTCCAGAAAATTTACAGAAAAAAATGTCAGTTATGTTGCATAATAGTCATATGGGTATTGTGAAAATAAAGTCACTATCAACGGCATATGTTTGGTGGTCTAGTCTCAACAAAGATATTGAAAATATCTGTAAGTCATGTACAATTCGTCAGTCAGTTCACAGAAATCCTAATGAAAGAATGTTACAACCTTGGCCAATACCTAAAGAGGTATGGGAAATTGGAACCTTTGGTGTAAAAGTTGAAAACTTTTTCTAGAGATCAATTACCCTAACACCAAACTGATATTTTTGCACTCGACGCCCGTTTCGCTAACAAGGTTAGCATCTTCAGGAGAAGCAAATTGATACTGAATCTAGAGATAAGGGTTAGCTGTTTATATACCTAAAGTTTTTTGGTCCAATGTGGACTTTGTTTGTTAAATGATGATTATCCTAATTGATTTTTCGGTAATTAACTAGTGGAACAACTACCTGCAAATTAGTTTGTCAACAATGAATTAGAAAGCGGACAAATTAATTTGCAGGTAGTGGTCCCACTAGTCAATTACCGAAAAATCAATTAGGATAATCACCATTCAACAAACAAAGTCCACATCGAACCAAAAAACTTCAGTTATATAAACAGCTAACCCTTGTCTTTAGATTCAGTATCAATTTGCTTCTCATGAAGATGCTAACCTTGTTAGCGAAACGCGCGTCGAGTGCAAAAATATCAGTTTGGTGTTAGGGTAATTAATCTCTAGGAAGGTTTTCAAAAATCGGTTTGCAAAACCACTCACTACCTCACCTAACCCCACGAACACACGGCTCTGATGAAGAAATATTATAAAACGAACAAAAAATTAGTATTCAGCCTCTCCAGCTAGCCGAGCCTTCACTCCTCAACTATATTTGATAGCACGTTTACAAATCTGGGTGACTAGGGGCCACAGGCAAGAAATGTTTATGACTGTACTCTTATTTTTATTGCCGTTCCAATTGGGAATGGATAGACTATAGCTTTGTGTAAATAAGTTATCAAAATAAACACGAAATGGCTATCAAGTTCATAACATAGCATTACATAGTTACATTTCAATATTCATATATTCATGTACTTATATTTGTATCTGTTCCGCTGGGCTTAATATTATTCTGTCCATATAGTCTGCTCTTGTCTCTGAGCAATATTTTATAGTTTATATTTGTTAATTGTCCCATATACACGTTTTACTTTACTGGACTTTGCCAATAAGATTTTCAGATCTTGGGTAATGAAGCATATTTTGATTTGATTAGATTTGATTTATATCGTCTTTGAAGAGTGATATAAAATCAAATTTCATCAAAATTTCTCTTCCATTGTTAACCTACGACCTTTTCAGTCCAACTGTAAAATTTTTGAAAGTTCATATTTTACCGTCAGTTGTAGATGGTCCACGTGGAAATTTTGAAAAAGTGTAAACAATCTCTTGAGTGGGGATAATTTTATATACCTAAAGTTTTTTGGTCCAATGTGGACTTTGTTTGTTAAATGATGATTATCCTAATTGATTTTTCGGTAATTAACTAGTGGAACCACTATCTGCAAATTAGTTTGTCAATAATGAATTAGAAAGCGAACAAATTAATTTGCAGGTAGTGGTTCCACTAGTCAATTACCGAAAAATCAATTAGGATAATCACCATTCAACAAACAAAGTCCACATCGGACCAAAAAACTTCAGTTATATAAACAGCTAACCCTTGTCTTTAGATTCAGTATCAATTTGCTTCTCATGAAGCAAATTGTTAGCGAAACGCGCGTCGAGTGCAAAAATATCAATTTGGTGTTAGGGTAATTAATCTCTAGGAAAGTTTTCAAAAATCGGTTTGCAAAACCACTCACTACCTCACCTAACCCCACGAACACACGGCTCTGATGAAGAAATATTATGAAACGAACAAAAAATTAGTATTCAGCCTATCCAGCTAGCCGAGCCTTCACTCCTCAACTATATTTGATAGCACGTTTACAAACTATCTGGGCGACTAGGGGCCACAGGCAAAAAATGTTCATGACTGTACTCTTATTTTTAGTGCCGTTCCAATTGGGAATGGATAGACTATAGCTTTATGTGCTATAGCCGTGTTAGGAATCACACGTTAAAAGGTGAGACCTCGTTAGTCGTTAGCTCGCACAAGTTTTCCAACTTCTGAGAGTTGTCGTTCGTATGGGGGCAACAGCTGATTGACGGAAAAACAGATTTTAAACAGTGTAAACAAGTTATCGAAATCAACACGAAATGGCTATCAATGTTCATTACGTAGCATTATTATATAGTTACATTTCAATATTCATATATTCATGTACTTATATTTGTATCTGTTCAGCTGGGCTTGATATTATTCTGTCCATATACTCTGCTCTTGTCTCTAAGCAATATTTTATAGTTTGTATACTGGACTTTGCCAATGAGATGTTCAGATCTTGGGTAATGGAGCATATTTTGATTTGATTAGATTAGATTTATATCGTCCTCGAAGGGTGATATAAAATCAAATTTCATCAAAATTTCTCTTCCATTGTTAACCTACGACCTTTTCAGTCCAACTGTAAAATTTTTGAAAGTTCATATTTTACCGTCAGTTGTAGATGGTCCACGTGGAAATTTTGAAAAAGTGTAAACAATCTCTTGAGTGGGGATAATTTAGATAAAAGTTCAGCTTTAATGAATTAAGATATTTTCTACAGAATAAGTGAAACTGAAAAATAGAAAAAATTTTAATAACACATAACACAGAAAAGTGTTATCTGTTGAAAGGTGATAGATCTCGGTGCAGCTTTTGTAAAATATTTTTTTTTTATATAAAGACGGATCAATAATTTTATCATGTATCTATAGTCGTGTATTCATGGGACGGCAATGGGCATGCACTGAACGTAATACGTTATTTTTTATGGTTCAGCCTGAATATTTGAGAATATATACATTATTCCCTTCAAAATATTGTTGTAGGCCAAATAAATATTATTTCTGCTAGTTTAAGGACATCGCAACACCACAATGCAGGTCGACCTGATTCCTTCATTTCGTTCAAATATTTGATGAGAAAGAGTTGTGCCAGAAACATCAATAGGCCGTTAGCACAACAAACAGTATTGATCTGTATCACATATGATATGGGAAATAAACCTGTCACAATGTTAGGTCATTCCATCTATATTAGAAGGTTCTGAATTTCAGTTCAAGGAAAAAACAAGCACGTTTCACACAGCTTTTAATTTGATCCGTTTTGAATTTTCATTGGGATATAAGTTTCAAAATATACTCCATCCACTCTTTCTCATATTATTAAATGAATTGTGGCATCTGTTTGTTAACACATCCATGATATGCCTTGAAATGATAAATGAATCAGAAAAACACAAGTAACATCAAATACTGCAATTTCTCTGAAAATCATTCACTTTCACGTGGTTTAAACATAATGGCAAAGCTGGTTCAGTCGGTTGACTATTTTAGTGATCCAATAATTTTTCTGGAAAAGGGGCCTTTGGGTAACAGGATCAATTTTTCTTCAAAAAAACAATTTTATTCTTGCCAACGTTTCGAATTCAATTGAATTATTATTTAGGGCTCTGTAACAATGAATTTCCATAAATATACCTTTCACAAAACTTATACGATTATTATCTTTTCAATTTTACAAGAAATAATGAGTTCTCGATTGAAATACTCACCGAAAAGTAGTTTTTTGGTGATGATAAGAATACTATTTTAAAAATCCATCAGACATTAGAAACATTGAAAGTTAGTACTATAGTTCCCATTCAAAATGTAAACAATACAATCGAAGCCAGTGAATATAGACCTATAAATACATTACCACCAATAGAAAAAATTCTTGAACTAGCTGTTTATAAGCAGGTACTTGACCATGTTGGACTCGTTGGACTACATTATCGATGCGGAAAATTGAAATGGAAATGAGATGGAACCTCATATCATTGACTAAATGCCATTCAGTTCGTGCAACACACTCTTTAATATGGTGTTTTATTGATTATTTATTATTTCAATGTATATTATTTGTTTATCATAAACTACATCTTACGATTCAAATAAAGTTTGTGGAGATCAAATCGTGAAGTGTAGTTTATGAAATTACTATGGATCTTCATCAAGTAA
>NW_019292153.1:0-39113 GCF_000500325.1 Leptinotarsa decemlineata | reverse complement strand
GTTTCCCAAACTTTTTTGCCTGGGGACACACCTTCATTGTGGACTTTTTTTCGCGACCCACATATTAAATAATATTAAGTATAATTATTATTACCAATAATATTTTCATTATTATTATCGTGAACATTCACTATTGTAATATAATTAATGTGGCTTGTGGGGCTGGTGCCTACGATGTACAAGAGATTCTATATGTGGGTTGAAAGTTGAAAACTTTAAACGCAGGTCACTTTCCACACAAAGCCTATTTCTATATTTATTTTTCAAATGTACCAAAGTGGACAATGTCCTCTCACACAAATATGTGGTTGAAAATCCCATCAGCTGAGGACATTCATGCCGCCATCCCATGATCAGTTATGACCCGTTTGTCCTTCTGACAGACACTAGTTGTAAGGAGCCAGGCTTCAACCTGTTCGAAATTAAGATGGATACCCTCCCCTTATCCAAAATGGGAAAAACAATTTGAAAGTATTAAGTGTTTTTAATCTGTTTCCGCGACCCACCCAAATTGCTCCCGCAACCCACTGGTGGGTCGCTCTATATAATGATACTGTTAATTTTTTCCCAAATTTTAATTTTTTGTCACGGAGATTTTAGCCTAGAAGATAAGCCATGAAAGTGGTCGACCTACAGTAATCGAGGACAAGGATTCTAGGACCCTGGTGGAGGTCGACTCATTACAAACGGTACAAGGGATGGGCGTAAGGTCCCATAGGGTATATATATGTATGTATATAGTAGGGAGGGTGAGTATTTACCCACAGCACTTAGGCCACAAGTGACCCATTGTACATCCTCCCGAGGAGTTGTCCAGCTAGGTCATCGTCCATCCTGTTCTTTCCAGGAAGGTGGAATTGGTAGAATTGGCCGCGGTGGTAGTGCGCCCGACTCACGATCGGAAGACCGTGGGTTCGATTCCTGCCTCGACCAGATATTTTTCTCGAGAGAATTTATCGGCTAGCTTTTTATTTGAATATTTGAGGCGCTCAAACCGTTTAACACTACAGTTGATTCAAACGCCGACGTCTAATTGAATTAGTTTAGCGCTCACCACCGCAGCACTAGGTGTGTTTTTAAATAGTTTATCTTGTGAAAGTTGCTGAAAGGCTAAAAAGTTGCCCTTTTCTGAACTTTGAAGGGCCGCAATTTTGTAAATAATGGAGAGCGCTGCTTTTTATTTCGGATTCGTTATTATTGAGTTTCTAATTCATATTAAGAAGCAAATTTTGGTCACCTCTTGAACTTAATCCAAGAATAATCTCCCAAGAAATTACAAAAAGTTTTCATATTCTTTCAAATTACATACATACTATTGGTCACCCTTGTTAATTCGCCATTCAACTAGTTGGCTAAGCGTCGTCTAGCTGTAGTGTTGAATGTTGCAGTCAACAAGTCGGTTAAACGACGTATGATCGTGATTGAATGGCGTTGTTTAGTCAAAGAGCCTAGCTGTTTGATTGAACGGCTATTTACACCAGTTGGCTGCGACATATATACAAGTGGACAGCCGCTTTGATGATTTGTGAATATGTGGAAAGAAATTCCAAGATGAGTCAAAATGAATTCCGAGAAGCTTTATCGAAAACCATTCAGGAGCAAAATCAAAAAAGCATTTGAACAAAAAGATCAAGATCAAAGATCAATCATCAACCTATTGTAGGTAGGTAGGTCTAAAGTGATTGGTCTATTCGACCCTCCACCGCAACCCATAAGGGTTTATTGTGGCTCACACCTATTCACATTCGGCCAAATAAACCCAGCTTCTTAATGAAGCCGATTAGTTTGTATGGTGAGTGGTCTTTCAGGTCAGATGGTGAGAGTACGGATCTGCCGAACTCAAAGAACCTGATTCGGTCCCCAGCGGGGCAGGCACAAAGTATATGCTCTGTTTCATCATTTTCCAGACAGAGGCAACACACACTGTCTTTCGACAGTCCAAGTCTCTGCATGTGATGATTCAAATGACAGTGATCTGTAAGAAGGCCTGTTAGATATCGTAGTTCATTCCTACTGTAGTCCAATAACTGTTAGGAATCATGCTTCGGAGGGTGAATGAACGTCTTGAAGTGAGCCAATCCTGGAAGATTCTGCCAGAAGTCCATAACTCTTCTTGCCATCCAGGTGTTAAGTGTTTGTTTTGCAAAGCCCAAAGCGATGCCAATGACATGTTCTGGTCCAATGAAGCCGCTTGCAGCACCCTCCTTTGCAAGAGAGTCAGCAGCTCCATTGCCTTCCAGGCCAGTATGGCCAGGAATCCAGTCCAGAGACAATCTGTTTAGTCTTCCTATCGGGAGAGTCTTTTTCGGCAGTTTGCAACCAATTTAGACGTTGCTCGGTGGGATCCAAGAGCTTCCAACGCCGCTTGACTGTCCGAAAATATTTTTATTGACTTGTGAGTGAGGTTGGATTGATCCAATCTCTCCACACACAATTCAATAGCGTGAATTTCCGCTTGAAATACAATCGCATAGATTCCTAGGCAGGTAGATAACTCTGTCCTGGGTCTGCGACTGAAAACTCTTTCACCAGAACCGGAAGGTGTTTTTGATCCATCTGTGAACCAACAACTATCTGCTCTTGATATTTTCTTCTCCCGCAGGATCCAGTCCTCTCTACTCGGGAATAGTACTTCATGAAAAGTTCGTAGTTGACAGTTGGAGGCAGAAAGTCAGAGGTCATTTCCAGAATGCTGTGACTTCCAATGGCAACCAACAGCCTGTTGCACTCTGCATTGAATTGATTTGTACAATTGGCAATGTGTACAAGTCTGTATGCAGTCCATCTAGCCTCTCTTTCCATAAAAATGTGGAGAGGAGGTAGATCTGGATGAATTTCCATGGCCGCTGACGGTATGGAACTGGTGGCACCACTGATAGTCAGACAAGCCTGTCTCTGTGAGCCAGAGAGCTTCGCTTGGGCCGTTTTCTGTAAAGCCTTCGACCACCAAGCAATTGCACCATACGTGATCATTGGTTTGACAATTATCACATGTATCCAATGTATTTTTTTTGGGACCTAAACCCCAAGTTTTACCACAAATCCTTTGACATGTCCATAGAGACAGCCTGGTTTTGTGTTAAACTTTTTCCAAGTGAGCGTTCCAGGAGAGTCTTTTATCAAGGACAATGTCAAGATATTTCATCTCCGTTTCAAATGGAATGACCACACCATTGAGGGAAAGTGGCGTTAGATCATCCAATTTTCTTCTCTTGGTGAAGGGAATTAACACAGTTTTGCTGGGGTTGACAGACAAGCTACCCTTTTGGAGGATATTACAAGCTACCCTTCACGACGTGGACCTTGTCAGGATGACGAGGTCATCTGCATAAGCTTGCAGATCAACTTTTCTTCTATCGAGGACATCAAGCAGACTATCCACCAGGAGCGACTACAGAAGGGGAGATAGTACCCCACCTTGAGGACAGCCCCTGGTGACCCCGCACCTGATAGCCTCGCCTTGAAGAGTCGTAGTTGCAGTTCTGTTTACTAGCATGGCATAGATCCAGCCAGTTATGATCGATTCTATACCCGTTCTAGCCAGAGACGATCCTATAGATTTAGGTAGTGCATTGTCAAATGCTCCTTCAATATCAAGAAATACAGCAACCGCAATCTCCGCAACCTGTTGTGCTCGTCGTTCATAGTGATGGCCTGGCTAAAGTATTTTTCAAATATGGTCCAAAATTCACACTAAACAGTGACTTTTTCGGGATGCATTGGACGCTTTCGGATCTCATCTGGATTGGTTTGGTCCCAAATTCGAAAAAAAAAAATTATCACCTACTCACTCATCCAGAATTGGGCCTTACCGCTGGAGATAATTTCTCGAAGAAAATTAGTTAGTTGCCAACCGCTAAGAGCATATTCAACGAATGCACGTCATTGTCCATGGTTCAATTCCTGATTCAGTTGAATATTCCACAGATCTTGCGTTGAAATATTGTACTTATGCGATAACACCGTATATCCTCAGGTAGTTTTGGGTTAAAGTATGGAATCGATCGCGCTTTTAGCGCGAGGAGACATGCGGCTCCAGAACCGTGCTACTGAATTCCAGCTTTTTAGCCCTCAGTTTGTGCGCGTTCGTTATCCTCGCTACTCGCTTGTACCCTCCCAAAAATAAATATTCCAAAACAGATACGTTTGTCAAGCAAACGATGTTGGATTCGTCTTCTTTTCATTTCGTGTTTTCTCGTTCGCGGTGAAGAGCTTCTTTTCGATTTTTTGAGCATTTGAATATGACATGCCACTAGTGATAATTGTAGGAATATCACTTACATGTATACGAAAAGTGATATAGGACTATTCAGAAATGAATAACTCATTATTATTATTTTGTATCGGGATTTTGTGTTTGGACTATGACCGGTTGTGTTACGGGTTCTCCTTAAATCCTCCAAGATATTCTGATGATGGAGATCCAGCTCCCGGCCGTTCACCAGGACCTCCAAATTCGACTGAAGATGACAATGTCGTGATGAATGACGTACACGGGGATTATGATGAGGATTATAGGTGTTTGTTGAATGGGACATTCAAAGAAATTGAAGAAAAAGTGGTTAATTTCACGATATCTCATGAAATTTTTGAAACTGACGTTTTGGTGTCTGGAATCACCTATCAAGGTAATTTATTCATACATACAAATGCAGGTCCAATTCAAATAAAGCTTATTACAGTACCATATAGTAATCGATAAAATGTTATGGATTTAAAGTGAATTAAAAGAAAAATATAAAACAATCAAGAAAAGATCACAAGGTATAACAATATGAACTGGTTCTTGCAGACAAGTAACAATGAACACAACAATCAAAGCTGATAATATTGAATTGCTAGGTCAATAATATGGTTTTTGGAGCGGGAAACTGATTTGAAGGTTATTCAGAGAGGTAGCTAATCTAAGATTTCTGGGAAAAACTGTTGTATGAGTAAGTAATTGAATCTGTAAAAAAAATATGAAAGATTTTCAGCTGCCTGGTTGAAAGACTGGAGACAGTGGAGATAATTTGGTGACGAGCTCGGGGTTGTTACTCAGTCTGTTGATAATTCTAAATATAAGTAATGAATTTCTGCATGCCTCGAGAGAAAGTATGTTTAATTCAATGATAATAATGATGATAATGATAATAATAATAAGGCTCAGGCCTCAGGTTCATTGAGCTCAGGCTTCGACAGCCTGGCCAGAGTTTTCAACTCATGGCTGGTTGGAGAGCAGCCGATTTCCGATAAATTTGTCGAGGGGCAGACCGTTTTTATCCCCAAAAGCGGAGATTTGTCGATTCCTAGGAATGGCAGACCGATAACATGCTTGAATTCGTGTTATAAGTTGTTCACAAGCATCTTATACACACGAATACTCACCGCAGTTGACCGAGTGTTCGAACGGATATATGAGCAGAGAGGGTCGAAGAGAAGAGTCGCTGGATGTGAAGAGAACCTGCTCATCGATAGATGTGTAACGCAGGACTCGATACAATATAAGCGTAACCTCTCTATGACCTGGATCGATTACCGTAAGGCATTTGATACAATTTAGCATGAACTCATCTTGCATTTGCTCAGATGCCTTGCGATACCCGACTAAATAGTGGAATGCATTGAACCACTGATACTACTTTGGCGAACTCGCTTTACCATAACATCTGGTCAAATAAGAGTCCAAACAGGGTAGATCACTTCCAGAAGGGCTGTGGCTCCCCCGGAAGTCGGAGGCACAAGGTCACCCATTTGTTTTATATGGATGATCTTCAAACTTTATGCCTCTGGAGACAAGGATCTCCATCAGTCCTTGAGGGTGGTGGAAGAGTATACGCATGCTATCGGTATGAAATTCGGGATAGGCAAATGTGCAATGGTTCATCTCGAAAGAGGACGATGCGGGGACTACGGAGAGGATGTGCAGCTCGTAGATGGAAGCATCTCTCAGGTCGAGTGGGCTGAAGTCGGAAACTGAGGGGTTCATCATGGCTTGCCAGAATGTTGTCTACAAAACCTCAGTCTACCGCAGTCGCATGCACTTGCTATCAGCATGTTCAGCATATACGGTCTCCACCTATATCCATCGACATAACACGGCTCTGAGAGTGCTATATTACCATCTAGGGCACTCTTACGGTATTGATGAGGCACCGGTGTTGCCCTACGCTCCGGGGGATATTGAATCCGATGTGGGGAACGAGAAGTGCTGAATTTATTGGAACTATTCGTTCTCCACCCTCAGGATCATACAAGCTAATAAGCCTGATGTGGTCCTTCTTGACCACCATAGCAAAACGATATTTCTCGTGAAGTTTTCAGCTCCTGGCGAGACGAATGTCGTCAGAAAAGAGGAGGAAAAACCGAATGAAATATCGAGATTTTCTCTTCGAACTCTGCAGACTCTATCCAAATCATTCTGTCAAGATGATTGTTCTGATTGTTGGAGTCCTTGGTGGAATGATGTCCTCTCTACTCTCGAATCTTAAAATCATACCGGGCACTATGGCAGAAATCTTAGTCGCACAGATGCAGAAGGCTGTCATTTTTAGCTCACTGCGCTTGCTCAGGGCACATGCTTCTCGGACCCAATGATCACTTACCCCACGGTATGGGGAGTGGTCATTGGCTGATATCGGGAGGGCGCATACACAAATGAGGAAATGGCTGATATGCATTACGTTTACGTCGCAGGAGAATGAGTTAGAAGCTTCTAGAAGATATGCTGGAATGTATCCTCAACAGCAGCATCCTCCACATAGAATATTTGCTCGACTTCATCAACGATTACGAGAATATGGTTCATTCGAGAAAAGAACGCAGGATTGTGGTCACCATCGAGAAGTACGAACACCACAGCTTGAGGAAGGAGTACTTAATTTGATTGAAGAACAACCTACTTCCAGTACAAGAAAGATTGCTTTCCAGCTAAATGTTGATCATATGACGTTATTTCGAATTTCAAAGGAACAACTTTTATACCATTACCATCTGCAACGAGTACAGGCACTGTTACCGCGATACTTTCCGAACCGTCTTGAACTTTGCAATTGGATGCTGGAAATGATTAGAAGAAATTGTGACTTTCTGAAGACGATAGAATTCACAGACGAATGTAGTTTTTCTTGGGACAAGATTATTAATTTTCATAATTACCACATATGGGCTGATGAAAACCCTCACGCTATTGTCGAAACTAACCATGAAGAAAAGTTTTCTCTCAACGTGTGGCTCAGAGTTATTGGGGATGATTCAATTGGGCCCCATTTCCTACCTCCCCGATTAAATGGTGAGGCATACGTTCAATTTTTAAGAGAACTGCATCCATTACTGCTGGAGGAAGTTTCTTTGAGCGTCAGAAGGGATATGTTTTTCAGGCATGATGGGGCTTCCGCTCATTTTAGTCAAGTAGCACGTCAGCATTCAACTGAAACATATGCAAATCAGTGGATAGGTCGAGGAGGATCACAGAACTGGCCCGCTCGATCCCCGGATCTCAATCCTGTTGATTTTTCTATTTGGGGTCATTTACAGCATTTGGTTTATCATACTCCTGTTCGCGATGTAGAGGACTTGAGAAACCGCATCATCGATGCGTGCAGGGTAATCAGAGAGACTCCAGGAATATTTGAGCAAATACGTGGCTCAATGCACCGACGTCTAGACGCATGTGTAATGTCTGAAGGTAAACATATTGAACACTTACTATGATTTCTACATGTTGTGTGTTTTGTTATCAATAAATTAGTTTTGTTCATTATCCTTTAATCGTTCAATACAGGTACTAACTGCAAAATAACAATAAATCCAGTTCGCATTTATGACGATGTATCTCTGTAGTTGTTCGTAAAATGATTTTTTGCTGCGAACTGGTTCATTTTGGGCAAAAAACACAAGTGATATTTTTTGTTAAGAAAGGAAGAATCCAACTTTATACACAAGTCAATAAAAATATTCTCGAACAGACAAGCGACGTTGAAAACTTTTGGCTCCTACCGAGCAACATCTAAATTGGTAGCAAATTGTCAAAAACGACTCTCCTCCATAGGAAGACTTAACAGATTGTCTCTGGTCTGGATTCCTGGCCATGCTGGCCTAAAAGGCAATGGGGTTGCTGATTCCCTTGCAAAGAAAGGTACTGCAAGCAGCTTCATCAGACCAGAACCTGTCATTGGCATCGCTTTAGGTTTTCGCAAAGAAATATTGAACACCTGGATGACAAGAAGTTGTCATCCAGTTGTTGGACTACAGTAGGGATCAACTACGATGTCTAACAGGCCTTCGTACAAGTCACTGTCATTTGAATCATATGCAGAGACTCGGACTGTTGGAAGACAGTGTGTGTCGCCTCTGTTTGGAATGTGATGAAACAGCAGAGCATATACTTTTTGCCTGCCCCGCTGGGGACCGAATCAGGTTCTTAGACTTTGGCAGAGCCGTACTCTTACCATCTGACCTGAAAGACCACTCACCACACAAACTAATCGGCTTCGTCAAGAAGCTGGGTTTGTTTGGCCGAATATGGTTTGAGCCACAATAAACCCTTGGGAGTTGCAGTGGAGGATTAAATAGACCCACTCACTTCAGACCTAACCTAAGCCTCTCCACCAACCAAAGTAAGAAATACAGGCACTTTCTTCTCTTCTTTCTTATTATTAAACAAAAATAACTGCTTCATTCTCACAATATAGCTAGTTACTTTCGACTCTCCAGGTTTGACTTGACTCCTCTTCGACCAGTTTATCCTCGTCGCCAATTATGTTATGTTATTTCGGATACAGAATAAATACTTTTAGATTGAACTTTATTACAAATAATTATTAGACATTACAACTTTATTTTTATTTGACAGTAAACCGACAGTTCTCCAAACCCGTATTCCAATGTTTTCTCAATACCGAAAGTTTGGTACTTTTCAGCTTACCTTACATGATTATAATATACAACATTTACCTACATAAATCTGCATCAGACATGAATTATTACTGAACCCAGTATGGACATATATTAATCTTTCGTTTTTAGTATCAGTTCCAGTCACATACATCGGATGGTGCATAAATCAAAACCTCTCCATTCTCTCCATATATTGCGATATTCATATTTCCTTCTGGAATATCCACCTGAAAATGGTTTTTATTTACATTTCGTATTTGAAATATGAAACCGTGTATATCTCTCGCAGCTGAGGCTGACGGTCGAATGTTTCGCATGCATGAAATACGGATTGATTGATGAGCAACCCTCTTTATCGAGTTTAAGGCACAATGTACGTTTTTCAGATTTGGTAAGCATGAGTTAACAGAAACATTCCGACCAATAATGAACTTCGGATCGATGTAGGTGAATGAAAACACTACATTAATCATTTTGGTTGCGTCTGAAGTAATCAAGTTTTGTGTAAATGAATGTTCTCTCCAACCTGAAGAAATATTTTGAAATGGAAGTATCTTGAGATCTCCAACCAAATAACTTATAGTTGAGTCAATATAGTAAGTGATAGTGAATGTTTAAAAGAACATTTTTTCAAATCTTGATAAAAAAATCAAATATGAAAGTGAGTCACACAAATAAACAATTATTATTGAGTCAGATATATAATGTGTTCGAACGATTACCTCTTAGAAAGGATTTATAGCTATATGTAAGCTATAAGTAGGTCTTTTGGCTTCCTGCGGATTATACAAGAAAAACTCCTGCATTGAACAGATTGTCGCAAAATCATTACTCATGTTTTCTCTAGAAGAGTTGAAATGGTTTCTTTTCACAATTATCGTAACTTTGAGTTATATCTCTTCTGACCAGAGTTGCTGAATGTTTAGTGGAGTCTCATCTATCAACTCGATGATGTGGATTACATGAAAATAACTAACCCTCCAGGACCTTGGTTAACATTTAACTTTTTTGGGAAATATTTCTCCAGTGTATATAGTTTGCCTGATTCCGATTTAGCCGATCGTTTACCGGAAAAATATGCCAATTTGCCTACCATCAGTTTCAATAGCATTACAGAAAATCCAAACAGCTCAAGAGTAAATTAATCGTGGGTCCAGATCAAATACCGAGTTTCCTAGTTAAGGATTGTATTATCCCATTGTCATAACCTTTGGTATATATTTTCAATTCTATAAATCAATATGTCTGCGAAATTTTAGACCAGAAAGGTCAAGTAGATGTTGTTTATATGGATATATAAAAAGCCTTCGATAGAATTGAGCTGAAAATTTTACTGGGAAAGCTATTGCTCTTCTGAGTTAAAGCTAAAGCTCTTCTAAACTATTGTCTTTATCTGAGTCATATTTCTTCGACAGGCGGCAATATGTTGAATTCCAAGAATATTGCTCTTTCATAATTACATCAACGTCAGGAGTACTACAGGGTTCTAATCTTGGGCCTATTTTATTCCTCCTGTTCATTAATGACCTCAAACTGGATCTTCAATGCTCCACTCTATTATATGCTGTTGACTTGAAAATTTATCAAAATATCTTCACAAATCAATATTTCATTTCATTACAGCATGATATCAACACAGTACATGTATGATCATTTATTCATGTATTCATGATCATGTATTCAAAGTACCGTATCTTCAGCTAATAAAATGTTAAGCTTCATATAAGGAATTGTAGAGAATTTGCAGATCCAGCAACCCTGACATTACTAGTCAGCTGTTATGTGCGTAGCAGATTAGAATATGGGGTATTAATATGGTATCCCCATCATGCAACCCAAATAAGCTCCATAGAACGTGTTCAAAGAACATTTTTATAATATTTATATTTCAAACAATTTTGTATTTATCCAGACCGTAACACTGATTACTATATACTTCTTAATGAAAGCAATTTCATCTCACTGAATACTAGACGTTCCATTCTAACAATAACGTTCCTTCATAATTTACAACATAATAACATAAGCTGTGAATTCCTGCTAGCAAAAATTTCGTTTACTGTACCTCGAATAAATAGTAGGCACGCAAAGGTATTTTACTGTGTCATGTGGCATTAATATATCTCCATTATCTATTATAATAAATTGTATTATGACATTTACTTACAATATGAAACATTTTTTTCTCTATTGTAGTATCTAATCCTGCTAACACACACATGTGAATGTTGTATATTTCTATCACATTTGAAACATTTTCTTTTTTTTATATACATACATTTATCCAGTTTATACATTTCCTGTTATTGGGTGTACTCATACCTGTTGGAAATGAAGAACTATATATTTATCTATCTATGAAGATGATGATTTCAGTCATGACTGAGCTCTTAGTTGATAGTAGAAATCATTAGCGCTCGCTGATTGAATTAGTTATAAGGAACTCAGAAATTGTACATATAGTGCGTAACGATGTGCAAAAAAACATATCATGATTTCGTTTCACGGAATAAAAATTCCAAATGAACTTGGATACCATGAGGAACAATAAAAATTCGGATACTTCTGATGCATTGGAAGACGTCCATCTCATTAACCAGCAATTTAATGGCACACCTCAACCTACTAGATCTGCTCACATACTCTCCTTAGTATACCGTCATGTTGATTTGAAAAACTATGAAGATCCCTTTCACTTCCCGACTGTCACCAGTGAGATGATGCGAAGTTCCCTAAGATTCATCGAGGGCAATGAATTGGTTTTAGAGGGGATATCCCTTGAAAAGATCAATATATTCAACTCTTTTTCAGCCTTCTCATGAACTCTATCATTACCAGAATGTAGGCTGTCACGGATGGCGTCAATATTTTGGTAGGTTTCCGGGTTCTGCCGTGGTTTTCTTTGGTTACAATCTCCAACTGCAACTGACAGAAGGTCAGTTGAAGATTGAAGAAAGGTTTGAAGATTGCAACCAACGAAGACCGCGACAAAATCCGGAAAACAACCAAAACATCTATCATTACCAGTTGCCAATTTCCAAAATTTCAGGAAGATGCATTGGTTATTACTTTGTCTAAGTGTAACTCAGTTACTACTGAACTGAGACCAATTACAATTCTCCCGTGTCCCTCTAAAGTAGTGAAAGATCAGATTATTGATTATGTTAATGAAAATAATATCATAACATCTCTACGATCAGGATTCAGACCTCAGCATATAGTACCACCACGGCTCTTCTGTCAGGTAGTGACGAGATCTTTTCAAAGTTGCAGATGATGGAATTTGACCAGTTCGGTACTTCTGTATCATACCAAAACCTTTGACACTCTTGATCATGAAATATCGTGTGACAGACTTGTCTGAAACTTCACTACATGAATAACAAGAAATTTCAGTAAGAAAACCTGTTCAGAAGTGTTCGAATATACAGTGTGTCAATTTTAAAACTTACAATGGGATATATCTCACAAACGAAAGCTAATATCGAAAAATGTTTGAAACTGTTTCTAGGATAGTGAGGGGGAACTGAAGTGACATGAAAGAGAACTCACCCCATCAACCCCCTAGGCTCCACTCACCCAAACTCAAAATGTTTAAATTGCAAACCCCTACTTGTGATACAACATTGACAATACTATCCAATGGTATGGATAATAATTGTACAGGGTGAAGCAATAATTGTGAAACTTTGTCTTCAATGGAATATTCAATGAGGTTTTTGTTGAACTACAAATTTATTGAAAATGTCAATTAAGTGAATGTTTAAAGTGTGTTCCGTTGTTTTGTAAACAATAATATAGCTCATTGTCAAAGTCTGATGAAACTTTAATATCAGCCGGATTACTATGACTTTTTTATTTGTAATGAAATGGAGCATTCTGTATCAACACGTTAACTCTTTCACATGAGGTGTTGAAATTACATGAGTTTCACCCATACAAAACACTAATTCTTCAAGAACTAGGCGATGATGATCCAGACCGACGAATTGAGTTTTGTAAACGCATGACTGAAATAATTCGCATTGAACCGAGAATGTAAAAAAAATATTTGTTTCAGTGATGAATGTATTTTTATGCTGAATGGTAATGTAAATGAACAAAACTGTCGATACTGGGGTGATGCAAACCCGCATCGATTCAGAGAATATCACACTCAATATCCTGAAAAACTGAATGTTTGGGCAGGAATATTAGGCGATACTTTAATTGGTCCCTTGTTCATACCAGGCAATTTAAGTGGCGACATTTATCTCGATATGCTGGAAAACACCATCGAACCTTTAACTGTCCATGAATTAGAGAACCAAAGGGACGACCAAGGAAACCTAGCTGTAGAAGAAGATTTGCTGCACTTTCAACAAGATGGAGCACCTCCTCATTATGCAGCTTCAGTTAGGCAATGGTTGGATAATCTGAACAAATGGATTGGAAGGAGAGGTCCCACTGAGTGGCCACCGAGGTCACCAGACTTGGCACCACCTGACTTTTTTCTGTGGGGTCACTTCAAGTCAGTTGTTTATAAAACTCAACCTAAGTCACTTGGGGAATTGCGAGAAAGAATTACGCAAGCATGTCACTCCATTACTAGAACAGCATTTGCCAAAGTTCGTGCAGAATTTGAAAATAGGCTGTATTATTGTTTATAAAACAATGGAACCCACTTTGAACATTTACTCCTCAATTGACATTTTTAATAAATTTGCAGTTCAACAAAAACCTCATTAAATATTCCATTCAAGCCAAAGTTTCACAATTATTGCTTCACCCTGTACAATTATTATTTATACCATTGGATAGCATTTTTCATAGTCTTTTCAATAATGTATCACAAGTAGAGGATTGCAATTTGAACTTTTTGAGTTTTGGTGGGTGGGGCCTAGGGGGTTGATGAGGGAGAGTTCTCTTTCACGTCACTCCAGTTCCCCCTTACTATCCTAGAAACGGTTTCAAGAATTTTTCAGCTTTCATTCGTGAGATATAGCCCATTGTAAGTTTTAAAAACGACACACTGTATACTAAGTGACAGAAATCTAAACACCCATTACTCTTAAAATATTTTATTGATTTTTCACTTACATACTTGACTGATAATAGCGAACAAACGAGTGAGTTTTCAGAGAAATTGGATGATCGTGAAACCAGTTGAGTTCAGTAGTGTGTTGCAGATCCTCGATGTTTTATACACTCGTGGATACCTCCGGACATTATCCCGATGAGGTGGTCTATATCCTGTTGGGGTGTCTCATTCCACCCTGCTTCTAACTCATGTCTGAGTGCTGCTAAAGTATATGGGGGCTGCTGTAAATTCAGCAGTTTGCGACCAAGAATATGCCACACATGTTCGATCGGTGATCTGAGTGGCCATGGTAAGCGGTTAATGTCATGCTGATTCATGAAGTCCAGAGTTACTCTAGTCACTCCTGTTCTGTTGGCTGCACTTCCAAACTGGTATTGAGCAAATCTGAAGTGAACCTTGTTAGATCTCTTTCTGCATATCCACAATTGAATATTATTATATTATTTTCTCATTGCTTTTTCAAGTATTTCATCTTTAAATTTCAAATCATCAACCTCTGCTTCCAACTTTTTTTGCATTTGCATCGATTGTGTTTTTGAGGTCCGTGATTTATGCTGACAAATTTTCTGACAGAATCTTATTTAGCTCAGCTATGAATGATTTCAGCTTTTCAAATGACATTTGAAAATAAATTTGTTAAATTGCCCACTGATTATTATATCTGAGGAAATCGTTACCTCTATGTCGATCAAACATAAATTTACTTTGTGATTCCCTCTATTGGTCTCCTTAATGTTATTTTTGAGTTCCTTTGCAGAAATATTTTGACTCCTGATATAACCTTATGAATCAGTAATTTTTATTGCATGAACAGTCAAAGTTTCACAATTTTTAAAGAAATGTCACCCACTTCAGACGGGTTTTCTACACGGAGCACGAGAATAGACCTGTTTCATAATATGAAGATATTTTTGAAAAGAAATGTTTTGGCTTTTGACTTCTTCACCTTCATTCAAAAAATGTGGAAATCATTCAAAGAGAGAAGAAAAGCAATCACACTCACGAGCGATATTAATGAAATTAGGGACACGTGTGAATCATTGTATTCGTACCTCGTGCCAGTATAAGGATGTCTGTAGAATGCTGTATAATGTCCGCTATAGGTAGACCCACTGTGATTCGAAAGGGCATATAGATTATAACGACAAGGAGTCACATTGTCTGCTGCATAATTGTTCATATCTAATCCATCTAGAAAAAATTCTATGGCAACATTTAACTTGCCTCTGAATCTTTCTGTAAAAGAAAATCTTTTAAAATGAATGACTGAAATACGGGAAAACTTATGGATCGATAGAGACTTTGTGCATTTTCTTCTTTCCTTGCAACTTGAACACGTCGGTGTTTCATGTCCATCCAAAGTTTCCACTTCATCGTGAAATTCAATTGACCAATGAAATTATCTACAATTTCAGAGTTATATGTACTCAAATGAATCAGTCATGACTCTTTTGCTGTACGCTCCACAACATGATTTTTATGAATAACAAACAGATATTGACATCCACTCACATCTCATCCAACATCCGATACGATTGGATTCATGTTCAAAACTAAAATAACTTCAATTTGAATGTACTTTCAGAAGACTCAATCATTTATGAAATATGTCAATTTGCAATTCCACAACTTCAAACGATTTTGTGCCGATTTTGGCATGAATTTTAATTGGTAGTTTCCATTGAGATAAAAATTTATTTTTGAAAAGGAAATGAAAATCAATTTTCAAACTTCATAAACTCGAATTATAAACAACATGCTCTACATTTTCCATATGGAACATGATGTAGAAATTATCGAGGTAGAATATCAGACTATGATGTTTTTCAAATGAGTGTTTTATGTTATTAGCAGCAGAGAATGATATATGCAGTTTATCACTCTGATAATAATAGAGGAAAAAAGCACTCGTCATGTTTGTTTTTCAAAGGTAAAACACAAGTATCACAGAAAAATCCCTATGGCGCTATAAGAGCGGTGCCTTTGCGAAAGTAGCGATTCATATTGGATTTGAATCGCTGGAGAACAAATCCATTTGCAAAAACAGCAAGTTTGTTCCACATGAACGTAGTTGTCCTAATGAAATAGTTTTTAAACAGTGAAGTTCGAGATGTACTGAGTTGAACCTCAAAAAGATGAGCAGCCACAGTCCGTCGCGTATTTCTGATATGTACCGGTCTTGGTGGAATCGAATGCAAGTCACTTGAACACTTTCCCTGAAAGTATCTATAGAATGAGACAAAAGTCAACTTTTCTTCGATGTACCACACTATTTAAGGTATGCCTAGGGGCGGAGCTCTATAAACGGAAACAATACCCGGAAAAAGGTGTGATCTAAGCTTCGCAAAGCATCGAAAGTTGCTGAGGTGTGTACAGTTTTCTAATTCTGTTCTAAGCTTTTGAAAAGCGGCCTTTGCAATTTCAGCGACATGATTGTGCCAAGACATATTGATGTCCATTTATTTTTTTTATTTTTTATTCATTTATTATCAAATATTTCACTTGTTGGAAGGTACAATGGAAAAAAAAGATGAAAAAACATATCTTCCGACATACAATAACAAGAAAAACGTCAGCTTGAAAAAGAAAAAAACTATATGTATTTACAAATGATTTGCCAAATGAACAAGAAACACAAATAACATGGAGAGAGATAAAATCATTGATAAAATTGAAAAAGTTTTCGAACTTGGTTTAGATATATTTATATTTAGGGCTGCCTTTATATTTTCATCTAATTTGTTGAAAATTTTCGGTCCGAGATAAAGATGGCTTTTCTGGTAGAGGCTGTTCGATGTGATCGAGGTACTAGCAAATTTCCAGAGCGAGTTGGATAATCATGAGTTTGCTTGTTCGATTAAAAACTTGATTTGTTATTGTAAACAAAAATGAATAATTCATGAACATATATCTCAACAACAGTAAGAAGTTTCAGGTTTTTGAAAGCTCCTGCATGACTCTCTCCATCCAAGTTTAGTAATTATTCGAATTGCCGACTTTTGTCTCTAGTGAGTCGATATGTGCTGTCCAAGTGAGTCTATAATCAACTGTGATGCCTAATAATTCAGTTTCTTTAGAGGATTTCACATGAAAATCATTATCCTCATATATACTGAAAATCTTGGACTCATTTGTAACCATAGTAAATTTCATCAACGCAGTTTTAGTTATGTTGAGTTTCAGGTAATTTTCACTTGCCCATGTTATAATTTGCTGGTATACCTTTCCAGTAATATCTGATAGAGTTGCCGAGTCTTTCTCTGCTGAAAGGAAATTTGTATCATCCGCATATGTTACCACGTGTATTGATGAAAGTTGTTGAAAGTAGTGGAACAAGTCATTCGCAAAAATTATGAAGAAAAGTCGTCCGAGAATAGATCCTTGAGAGACACCTTGCTCTATTTTCCGTGGTTCACTCATAGTGACGTCAACAATAACTCGTTGAATTCTGCCTTGCAGATATTATTTGATTAACTTGTGAGCAGTCCCTCTCACGCCATATCGAAAGTGAGAAAGCTCTTGAAAAATCTATAAATGAACCACAAATCTGTAATTTGCAATCAAGAGCATGTTCACTGAAATCACATAGAGCTGTTTTTGTGAATCTCTTCCTTGTGAATCCATGTTGGTTTGATGAGAGAATGTTATTCACAGAAAGGGAGGAAATTAATTGATTTTTAATATTCAACTCAAATACTTTTGATACACTAGAAAGCAAACTGATGCCCCTATAGTTTTCATACAAATTTTCATCACCCTTTTTATAAATTGGTACAACAATAACCCGAAATTTCGAGTTAGACGTTGAAATTTCAGGATTAAAGGCACCCTTTCCAAAAAAAACGTAATAAAAACATGTGGTAACTTATTGGACGTATAACGTGAAATAATATTGATTCTCCGTTTCCAAATGGAAAGAACATTCATTTAATATCCAAAAGTACATTTTCTGAGTAATCTACACCCATCATTGATGATCATTAATCAATTCCACTTGATTTTCACAGAACTTCATCATTCTTACAACTCCACCACTCATGTTTCGATCGATATTGCCCTGTTTTCGTTTCGAAAAACTGCAGATCCTGTTTTTTTGGGCTACGCTCTCTCTGTCGGTTTTATCTACCATCCAGTACAAATGGCTGTATTCTTCTCTCGCGCGGTTCAGTGCATATTTCGTCTTTGTTTACATGCGTTGTTCCATTACGCCTTTCATATTCTCTCTTGGCTCAGTTGTTGATTCTCCATTCCGTTACCGTTCGCGCAATCAAAACCGATGGGTTGAAAGGGTGATCCATTTTATATATTTGTTTCATTTCGACCCGTCGTCTATATTGCTCCAAAATGTCCTGTCCTTGATCCATATTTCGAGGCTGTTTGTTATCAATTATTATCAATTTTCTGACTCTTTGAAAAATTGAGCAATGTTTTTCGTCGTGGAAATTGATTGAAAATTAAATAGATATCAACAAAGAAATTTGTTTTTCTGCAACAATAATAATTCTGAAATATACGTGCTTTTGCATTGACTACTACTATTTATATATTTCTTCATTATTTTATAGGAAAATTGAACAGAACTGGTCTACACTTGATGAAAATCCATATCGAAGCTCACTTATACAGTTCACTGTGCAATTTTCACATAGAAGGTTTACAAAACCTCGACACGTGTTCTGCTCACCAATAGCTTCCTCAAGCACTACTGATATTTCTGCTTGATAAATGATTTTTGGAACGGTTTTGACAAATTGAGCTAGTAATAGACTATCTGAGAAAGATTCAGTAAATTATTCCTCGGACTAATCTGTGAAAATTTGTGGAATACAAAAACGATTGATCCATGAATATCAACTGAATAGATAGCAGTATCTGCAGAGATTAATTAAATTATTATGTCTCATAATCATCGTGTTTCTCCACACTTCGAATCGAATCCACCTGAATCATGAATGTATACTGAAAGGAACGCATTTCCGACTTCGTTAATTTTTCATGTCACCACATACCCGAGTATGAAGCAGAAACCTCTCGCTCTCAATGGCCTTTGTGTAAGGAGCCTGCAGGAGGAAACGTCCTATATTTTGCATATCTGCATCATACAGAAGCGAATCTCAGAAAATGAAACAGTGATAGTCATGAGATATTTAAATGTAGTTTGTGTGGACAGCAGTTCATAATATAATGACTTTGAAGTTTGATATTGTACATTAATAATTCATATGCTGTTGAATTTATTATACCAGAGCTTTCAAATATTCAAGGAAATTTATGATGAATGTGGGGCTGCTAAAAATAGTTTTTTTTGTACTTTTTGTACAACTGTCATCAAAAGTGACATTTTCAATGATTGTCAACAGTATTGAGAGAACAAAGTAGTATGTTGAAAATATTTTTAACACGATTTTTTTCGACCAAATAGCAATGAACAAAACATAATTATTCAATTTTCAAGGAAGTTTCATCATGAACAATATACAGTGTGGTCCACTAAGTGTACAACAAATGGTGAACTATTTTATTATCGATTTCTCAGAAAATTTTATTCCCAACAAAAGTTGGTGCATGTTCCAAAACTATACCAAGTGTACCTGAAATGGCTTTATGACAAACACCATACAGGATAGACAAAAAAATATAAAGTTCGTTCATCGGTGCAGCCAAGTGTGAAGATGGGCAACACTTGTTTGCCGAAAGCAGGAAACAACACATACGCACGGAGTCAACAACAGAAGCCAACCGCACATCTATATATGTTATCAGTTATGAACATTGATATGAAAAGTGCAATTAGAACAACTGCTGATATCAATACCTTGCGATGTTGAAGACCCTTGTAATATATATTTGAACTAGCTGAGTTGACAATTTCATGGACATTACCATTCAATTCTTGAAGTAAAGAGGATGATGCTGTTACGCTGGAACTAGCTGTTGGAATTATTATTCTTTCAGCATTATCTTTACATTGTATTATCTGTGACTAATTGAGAAACATCAAACAAAATCTGTTTTACAAAAATGAGTGATGAACAAGAAAACCACGTCAGATTCCGTTTGAAACATTTTATCTCGAAAACGGTTCAAAATAGAAATAGTATTATCTGAACAAAGTTAATTCATATGCAGGAATAACTTCAGTGAAGAATCCTGCACTGACACCTGTCGGATATAATCCAACGCCCTTCGTGGTATTAGCCAGGGGAGTAGTTGTTTTCTGATAGGTGTCAGTCCATTAACCTACTGTGTAGGGTGTTGAGACTGGCCTGAACGAATTGTTCTTTTAGATGATTTGTTTTATTGAACAGAAACTAAAAAATAATTTGGAAAGTCCTAGGTAGCAGCCCTTACACCACTCTCGGCAGCAATCTACGGTATTGATCACATGAAAAAAATGTAATATAATCATTCAGGTTACGCTTCGCCCAAAGATTTTATCATTTTTACATTTGATCAATACCGTAGATTGCTGAGGAGAGTGGTATGATGACTGCTACCTAGGACCTTCCGAAGTATTTTTTCAATTTTCAGTACATTTTTCAATGGAACTTATTTTTTCACTAGTACTCTGAGCATATATTATTGATCTACCTCTTACCATTTCAAAGATATTCCAAAATTTGCATTGGGAAAGTGGCCACACTGTATGAAACTAATCGAAAAACAATTTCGTACTGAGAAACCCCAGTGTTGCGGAATCTGACGAGCAGTTCAAGTTAGACATCGTGTTGTAAATTAGCTTCAAACCTTACCTTGGCAATGTCTAAGTAATATCCCAGATAGTTAATCAAAATACCAAGTCCGAGTTCACTGAACAAAGGGTGGACTATCCGAGAGTTATTGTGTGAAATTAATTCATGAAGGATTATTTGCGTAATCCTAGTTGTTCAGAAATTATTTGGTATGAATCTCAATCCTGAGTAATGGTTCAATGCGCCACTGCATAAACCCATTAATACTCTAGCAACTCAATTTCCGTAATGATAACATTTGCATAAAATACGATGCAGTGCGATGGTGATATCGTTGAATTAGAGCACGATATTGCTAAGGAATGATTGAGATGTGTTTTTGAGAATTTTCCAAATGTGAGTGTATGTTTCTGTAAGACCTAAATTCAGATGTATTAACAAACACCAGAATTTCGCACCGAACAGCAGAGTTCCAGAAAAATCTGGCTAGATTGTTCTGGGAGCTCTTTTTTGTATTGACGTTTGTTTCAGATGCTGATCAATGAAACAATCCACTCATGCTGATTTTGGTTTTTCACTTCTCCATCTCCATAAAAAAATGTGGTAATCTTCCAAAGAAAGAAAGAAAGCAATGCATTTCAAAAATTATCTCCATACAAAGATGTGTAGACTTTTCTATGAACGCTGAATTATACGAAAAACACTTTTTTGTATTCCGTTTGTATTCAAAAAATTCGTAATGGAATCGATTCAGATATTATTCACAAGATTCCTACATAGATATGATTAATGAAAAGAGTAAAATTTCATTTACATGGAACACTGTCATCCTCACAATCATTATTTTCAAATAATAATTTTATTGTGTTATCTATCTATATGTATTCCTTTGATGTGTTCAACATCGTATTTTCATTGCAATATTTCTTTTTATGTACTGTGATCTGCCTGTGATTATTTTCTCGCATACTGGGTGATTCAGCCAACCAAAGTTATATTTTCTCAAATAGCACACCCAATATATGAATACGTCATTCAATTCCGTATTTTTCAGCTCTCTAAGGAATTTTCGTTTGCGAATTTCCATCGCGGCATTGCCAAGTAATTCCAGAAAAACCTATTTTGCAGACAATATATTTTCAATTCACAACCCGCATCCCAACCAGCAAAATTGTTTTATAATTTTATGGTGCTGCAACAGTTTTATTTTGTTGGTATTTTATAATAACTTCCAGAATGCTAATTGATTATATTAGACGATCCGTGAATATAATACAGTTGTAGGCAATGAAAGTGTTTCATAAATTTGTCATAGAACCGTTCATAAAATGAAATTATAAATACCTCATGAAATAGTCACGAAATCATCACATAAACGTTTTTACAACTAACTTATAAAACATATTTTCCTACAAAAGTAAATTGTTTTGTAGAAGTTTTACAGCGCTTTTCTGTGAGATTTGTATGCTCTTTATAAAACTTTTTCAAGACTATTTTATAACTGCTTCCTGTAGCTTCAATAAAATCATTTTGTTTTCTTCACCATATTGTCACTTCAATGATAATTTCCCAACTATTTCATAGTATGGTATATTTAATACAATTCCAAAACAATAAAATAACTGTCATAAAATCGTGTTACAAAATATTATTGAAGACTATAATGTTTTATAAAACGGTGCCAATGTCCTATTTAAAGCTGTTTTATAAACACATTGAAAACATTTCTGGGAGAAATACAGTTTTATAATTTGTTTCTCTGAAACGTTTTCACAACCATTATAAAATATGAAATTGCTAGTTGGGATGTCTACAGCAATTAAGTGGATTTTTCAGCAATAGTTAGTCAACATCACTATGATGATTTCTGGTATCTCAACTTTCGGAAACAATATATAGGGTGCTCGGTAAAACCGGTCCAGATTCATTCATTCTCAAACAGACATAATTCAACTTATTCAAATGGAACACCTTGTATTTTTTCATTCGTATGAAATATTCCAACATCTCACTACATTTTTTATCGAAGGTATACTATACGGAAAACTGATATTAGACCAAGGTTTATTAAATGTTGCAACCACAAAAAAGTGTATTTTCTTACGTTCACCTACTGAAATTTGTAATATTCAAACTAATCGCTAGTACATTAGCATTTTTCATACCATCTAGTGATAGTTATCAGCGGTTTCAACGGTAAGAAATACGTAAAAACCCTGAAGAATATTTATACTGCTTTTCAATAAAAACCCAGTTATCCATGACTGACATCAAAAAATGAATCTCGGAATTTGTCAATAACGCCGTGTGTCGAAGTTTCTTTCGCGTATGGTAATCATTTTCATTATCAATTATGTATAGGAAGATATGGTGCGAATGGTCTATGCCTTCTTGCATCTAGGATTTACAAAGAGAAGTTTCCCGGAAGAAGACAACTTGATGAAAGGGTATTTCAGGCTCAAAAAACAAGATTTGAAGGAACTGGTAATGGCAATCATGAGAAGTTCTAACGTGTCTGCCCTATAACAAATGGAGAGAATACATTTCAAAGTGCTCTTCACCTTGTTGAAAATCCCCATGTGAGTACTCGAGACCTGAGCAGGGAATTAGGATTTTCTCAAACCAACGTGTCCCGAATGATACGAGCAAGCAAATTCCATCCTAACCACATGCAATTGATGCAAGAGTAAAGAAGAAGTGGTTTTGAAAAACGTGTTCAATTTTGCCGATAGGGCTCAGAAAAGATCAATCGGGAAAATTATTTTTTCGACTTCGTGTTATTTCCTGATGAAGCGATTTTTCATAAAAATGGAACTGTGAATCGGCATAACATGCATTTTTTTGCGGCATCAACTGCTAGGTTATTAGCCGCGGAATTGTTGTTTGTTTTCAAATTTCATCTATTATATTTGCGGCTTTCAAAAATGCCATCATGTTGCTCAACGTTCGTCTATCATCACATAGAATTTGTTTCTTTGTCCCAGTTATATTATGTTGTCTCCTGGTTTGTTCATATTTTGGACATTCTACAAGTATATGTTGTACCGTTAGTACTGTTTGGCATGTAGTACATAGAGGTTGTTGTTCTCCTAGGAGCAAGTAAAGGTGTGTTATTTTTGTATAGCCGATTCGCAGACGCGTGAGAAAAACTTGTTCTTTCCTGGTTAATTTCAGTGGTGAGATTCGCTTATTCACACTTGGTTTCGAGCATTTCAGTTTCGCATCAGTTCCATTCCAAAGAGTCTGCCAGTCAGATACTTCTTCGATTTTATTAAAATTCTTCAGATCTTCTAAGTGGAGTGGTACATCTTCATATCCATTAGAGTTAGCAATCATTCTAGCTGCCTTATCCACATCCTCGTTGTTCTTCATGCTACAATGACTAGGCGGTGAGATGCAGTAAGTCTCCAACAGAGTGCGGACAGTTGTAAAATTTGTTTTGAAGTAAAGGGAAACTTTGCAGTAATAATTTTAAAACACAATTCAGTCTTGATGTTTTGATTCTTCCATATTTTAAGTGTGCTATGTGTTCCTTATATCTCACTTTGATAGATCTTTTTGTCTGTCCATAATATTTTGCATCGCTGTCCTTACATTCAATTTCGTAAATTCCAGACTTCTCGGAATTCTCGACTTTGTGTTTTGGACTTCCCAAAAGGATCTGCAGTGTATGACTTATTTTAAAAACCACCTTCATACCTAGTTCCTTGAAAATCTTTCCAAATTCCTTCGTATATTGGTGGTATGGAACTGAGATGTATTTATCAATAAAATTTATGAATAAATGTAACTGAGATGTATTTATCAATCTCGTATTTATTCATCTCGTTCTTCCGTTTCGTTCAAAACTTACTTACTTACGCAGTTTCGTCCTATACGGTAATTTTCAAACTTATACAATAAAGTATAAGTTTGAAAATGTCCGTATAGGACGAAACTGCAGTAACGTTAGTTACAAATGAAAGTGGTAAAAAATAGGAGGTGTTCCATCTGAAAAAGTTGAATTATATCTGTTTGAGAATGAATGAAACTTGACCGGTTTTACTGAGCTCTCTATATAATGTTTCCGAAAGTTGAGATTCCCGAAATTATCAAAGTGATGTTTACTGACTATTTCTAAAAAATACCACTTAATTGCTGTAGACATGCGGGTGGTGAATTGAAAGAATATTTTCAGCAAAATAGGTTTTTCTGAAATAATTTGACAATGTCGCAATGGAAATTCGAAAAACAAAAATTTGTCAGAGAGCTGAAAAAATATCGAATCGAATGACGTATTCATATACTGGGTGTTCCATTTCACAAAATATAACTTTGGTTGGCCACGCTCGGCTGAACCACCCAGTATGTGAGAAAATAATTTTGAAAAATATTATTTATCGGTATGACTGAGGAAAAAAATTGAGCCATTCAAAAAATGATTTTCCCTGATAGCAATTAATCTAGAAATATTTTGCTCCGATTTTTTTCTGGTCAACAGCAAGTGTTAAATGAAATATTTGTTTTACATCTAATGTATTGCCAAGCTTGTAAAGGTCATCTGATGGGTAGGTAATTGGTTTTCTGAATATTATTTTCAAATCCATTTTTGAATTATTTCAACATTCATTATAATGTTATTATATGACCCTCCCCATGCTATTATGCCATATCTCAATTGGGATTCCACTAATGCGCAGTACAGCGTTAAGAGATGTTTTTCTTCAAGAATGTTTCTTAAATATTTGAATTTAGACAATAGGCTTCTAATTTTTTGCACTAATTTCCTAATGTGTGAGTTCCATTTTAAATGATTGTCTATCATCACACCGAGATATTCTATTTCTGTAGCTTGTGTGATTTTCACGATGCTGTTTTCACCTCTGATTTCAAGGGGTTGAAGACTGGGTAAGTTTTTGTTATTCACTGAAAAGGCTAAGTATTTTGTTTTAGAAAAATTTATAGTCAATAATTTGAAATTGAGCCAGTCAATGATTGTTTTAAAGTCATTTTGTGCTTTAGTGATGAGCGAGTTCCAGTTTTCGGCTTCATAAAAAACTGCTGTGTCGTCTGCATATCTTATAATTGTTTCCTCAGTGTGGAGATTAAACAGGTTATTGAGATATACTGTGAAAAGAATTGGACCACGTATGGTGCCTTGGGGTACCCCAAACTTCATCACTTCATATTTACTTAAAGTATTACCTACTTTGACACACTGCTTTCTCTCACTCAAGTAACTTTTAATGAGAGTTAAACACGTTCCACGAATACCTAAATCTTCTAGAGCGTTCAGGAGTTTATTATGACTGACAGTATCGAACGTCTTGGCCAGATCAACGAATAATGCAGAGGCATGGTTTACTACTATCAAATGATTTATAAACTTGTGTAGTTAATTCCTTCATCGCATCCTGTGTTGACCTGGCCTCTCTACTCTACTCTTCTCTACTCTTTGTAAGAATGCACAAGATTTCGCTAACAGATCGTGATAGACGAAAAGCTAAAAGTGAAAAACAAGAATAAAATAATTGAATCAGTGTCATTCTAAGACGTAGTTGGGAAATAGCCCTTTCGAAAGTTATAGCAAACAAAATTTAAGTTTGTTAATCATCAAGTCATCAACTTGAAATTAATTTCGGAAACATCATCAACTATTCAAACTTATTGGCAATGAGAAAACCCTCTTCGAAGAATGGTTGTCATAATTTCAACAACCATCCTTGAATCTTGTTGGAGCGTTAAATTTTACCTCATATCCACGTTATATAAATACTTGGCTTTCATTGTAATATACTCATATTCACTGGAGGATGTAATGG
Source organism: Leptinotarsa decemlineata (assembly GCF_000500325.1). Lineage (NCBI taxonomy): Eukaryota > Metazoa > Arthropoda > Insecta > Coleoptera > Chrysomelidae > Leptinotarsa > Leptinotarsa decemlineata. The sequence continues at coordinate 12,663 of NW_019292153.1, read as the reverse complement.
AAATGTAATCGACCAGAGTTACTCCGCGATGAAAAGGTGAAAGGTTAATTGAACAAAATAATGAATTCATCGGAGGGAGTGAAATATATAGCAAGTTATTGATTCTAGCTGACGCTAATTGAATTATAACCTTAATAGGATCACAGCAGCGGAGCAATTTTGTCAGAAGGATTACATCACTATGATCAAAAAACCATCAGAGTCCACATCTCTAACGTTCCCCTTTGTATATGAGTGACAGTTCTGGATTAATGTGTCTGTTTCAATTCAAATTTCGACATGCTAGATTGGGTTGGGATGGAACATAAAAAATGTTTTGATGTCGGTATTCCCATTGTAATATTCTGATCGATATTTATTGATTTTAGAATGGAAGAGCTACCATCCATATCGTCACAACTTTAGTTCTGAAGCGACTTCTCCCAATTGTAACCAAAAACATCAACAATGTTGACTGAAGATCCAAAAATCGTGGTTTCGAACTCAACTTTAACCAGAATATGTTTCGCTCTCCATTTTCCTAGCTGATTCAGATGATTTTGCAACTTCACATAGTGGAGGGGCTGCAAATGGTATAAGATGTTCCCCAGGTAGTTAATAACATAACCTATTCGGATAACGAAGATATAAACAAAGCTGTCAATGCTGAAGACATCGAAAAAAAAAACGGAATTTTTTATTCCAGCAAACTCTTTTCTACAGAATTATGTCACACTTTTAAAAATTGAACCACCATTACTATCATTCTGAAATCTTTTTGTATTTTTGAAAATTCCCCGTGGTATCCAAATGATGATCGATTGCTATATATTTGAAAAAGTCTGTTACACAAAACTGTGAATATGAAGTTACGAAATTCACTACACCGACAACTACATAGAAGTTATTGTAGTAGAACCATTCCAAGACCAATTTATGAAAGTGAATTCCTCATTTACCATAACAGAACAAATTCTTTGAGAAATAATTCATACTATAGTATTTTCTTACCGCCCGCAACTTTGTTTTTTTTTTAAATTTCGACCTATACTTTTTTTCATTGATTTTTGTAGTCATTATGATGGCAATTCATATGTTTCTTGGCATTTTTCCCATCATCACTATATGGCCATACAATTCCCAGTCAGAGCTACCTCAAATAAATAGAGACTAATTGGGTCTTGTCGACAACCATCTTCGTTTCGGTTAGGTTGGAGCCTGGCTCCCTTACCCTTTCAACTGTCGTTTGGGATGGCGACATGAATGTTCTCAGACATCAGTGCCGCCCTTCACGGTGTACCCCTACCTGACTGGGGTGAGATGGATAAAAACATTGTTCATCTGTTAACGGGGGACATGAGGGCCTCATTCGACAGGGTGTCGGGGCCTTCTATATCGGGAGGGGTCGTCTACAGCTTCCTCAACTAACGAATTATCGTGAGTTTCTGCGCAATCAAGAACTTGCCGATTCCTCGACTGAATGAACTGCTGAATGGAAGGCAGCTGCAAATCTCTGTGGATGACTTAGTTCCGCACAAACCACGGAGCATTCACAATCATGAGGATGAGTGTAGACCCACAGCACTTAGGCCACATGTGACTCATTGTACATCCTTCCGAGGAGTTGTTCTTCTAGGTCATCGTCCTTTCTGTTCTTTCCAGGAAAATGGACAGGTTACTAAGAGACATCTCCTTTATATTGGCAGGTGTGAGCCAAAACTCGCTGAACACACACTCTCTTTGACAACCTTGAGGTGTCTCACGGTGGCCTCCGCGACGATTTTGGAAGGTGCAGCGACATTACTGTCGCTGTCGCTGTCTTGGGGTTCCCTTCGTGGAGGTGCACCGATGAGGGAGCTTTTCTGCTGAGGCAGACGGTTCCTTGCCTTTATTCAAGGTGGAGCTATTGGCGCCCACCGCATAAAGTGCCTTTGCTGTTGGAGGTGGAGAGGGGGAGGAGGGGGGTGCACTCATAGTTGCTGCCACTCTTGCCTCCTTCGATCTCTTCCTCCTTTTGGCTTTGGCGCCGCAAATGCGCTCACGCCATGGCCTTTGTATTACATCACGAGTTGATCTGCTATGTCCAACCTCATTCCAAGTGGTAGATTGGGGTGGACATTTTTCTTCATCCCCAGCCACTGCCGTAGATTGAGGTGAGCACTTCTGTCCAGCCTCGGGATTGATTTTCGATTTTGTTTCAATCATGTGTGTTCCTACGAGTAGCAGGGAAAGAGTTGGTCACCTCTGGCAAACCCCGCATTACTAGGCAGGTGATTACAATGAGTTTTCGCCCAGTTCCCCAAGGGGATTGTTCATAACCGCACATCACCCTGCGGCCATTCAGCTGTCGCTTGGGTAGGCTGGTGCACGGTGGCATGTTTTGCGAAGGCTTTTGGGGAGTTTCAGTTCCCCTCACCCTACTTATTTCTGTCACTGACCAGGAGTCTGGCGACCCAGTCCGTAAGGCCACATTGGCTTCCCAGACAGGGCCTCCAGACCCCTGACCCTTCACCTGTCCGCCACCTGGGGACGCGCCCGATATGTAGCCCAACCCACGGGGATCTTCTGTTAATCAGAGGGTATAGACTGGCTATCCGACCCTCGATCATCATTTTAACGGAAACAATGTGCGGGTTCCAGGTGAGCCAACGGTATATTAGAAGACCGAGGTACCCTACCCTTGACAACAAAGAGATTGCGGTTGCTGTATTTCTTGATATTGAAGGAGCATTTGACTAAGCACTACCTAAATCTATAGGATTGTCTCTGGCTAGAAAGGGTATAGAATCGATCATAACTGGCTGGATCTATGCCTTGCTAGTAAACAGAACTGCTACTACGACTCTTCAAGGCGAGGCTATCAGGTTCAGGGTCACCAGGGGCTGCCCTCAAGGTGGGGTACTATCTCCATTTCTGTGGTCGCTCCTGGTGCATAGTCTGCTTGATGCCCTCGACAGAAGAAAAGTTGATCTGCAAGCTTATGCAGATGACCTTGTCATCCTGGCACGCTCACTTGGAAAAAGTTTTACACAAAGTCAGACTGTCTCTATGGACATATCGAAGGATTTGTGGTAAAACTTGGGATTTAGGTCCCAAACAAATCCATTGGATTCATGTGATGATCGTCAGACCAATGATCACGTATGGTGCAATTGCTTGGTGGCAGAAGGCTTTACAGAAAACGGCCCAAGCGAAGCTCTCTGGCTTACAGAGACAGACTTGTCTGGCTATCAGTGGTGCCATCAGTACCACACCGTCAGTGGCCATAGAGATCCTTCTAGATCTACGTCCTCTCCACATTTTTCTGGAAAGAGAGGCTAAATGGACTGCATACAAACTTGTGCACATTGCCAATTGCACAAATCAATTCAATGCAGAGTGCAACAGACTGTTGGTTGACATTGGAAGTCACAGCATTCTGGAAATGACCTCTGACTTCATGCCTCCAACTGTCAATTGTCCTAATAAAGTACTATTCCCGAGTAGAGAGGACTAGATCCTGTGAGAGAAGGAAATATTAGGAGCAGATAGTTGTTGGTCCACAGATGGATCAAAAACACTTTCCGGTTCTGGTGTTTTCAGTCGCAGACCCAGGACAGAGTTATCTACCTGCCTAGGAACTTATGCGACTGTATTTCAAGGGGAAATTTACTCTATTGAATTGTGTGCGGAGAGATTGGATAAATCCAACCTCATACACAAGTCAATAAAAATATTATCGGACCGTCAAGCGGCGTTGAAAGCTCTTGGCTCCCACCGAGCAACGTGTGAATTGGTAGAAAACTGCCAAAAAAGATTCCCCCCGATAGGAGGACTAAACAGATTGTCTCTGGTCTGGATTCCTGGCCATACTGGCCTGGAAAGCAATGGAGCTGCTGACTCTCTTGCAAAGGAGGGTGCTGCAAGCGGCTTTATTGGACCAGAATATGTCATTGGCATCGCTTTGGGCTTTGCCAAACAAACACTTAACACCTGGATGGCAAGAAGAGTTATGGACTTCTGGCAGAACCTTCCAGGATTGGCTCAGTCCAAGGCGTTTATTCACCGATCGAAGCTTGGTTCCAAACAGTTGTTGGACTACAGTAGGCATGAACTACGAAGTCTAACAGGCCTTCTTACAGGTCACTGTCATTCGAATCATCACATGTAGAGACTTGGACTGTCGGAAGACAGTGTGTGTCGCCGCTGTCTGGAATCGAATCAGGTTCTTTGAGTTCGGCAGATTCGTACTCTCACCATCTGACCTGAAAGACCACTCACCATACAAACTAATCGGCTTCGTTAAGAAGCTGGGTTTATTTGGCCGAGTGTGAATAGGTGTGATCCACAATAAACCCTTGTGGATCGAATAGACCTACTCACTTTAGACCTACCTACCTACTTTACCCGCGCTTGCCAGTTGATCTCCTTTCCAGAGACCTTCACTTTCCTAGCCGGAAAAGATATCGTTCATTCCATAGTTATCGCCTGGGTCTTTTCTGGGTTCACTCGGATCTTCCACTCGAAGTACCAGCGCTTGAGGTCGTCCAATGCGCGTTGCATGTAGACGATCTCGAGCTCCCGACCCATGAAAGATGAGAAGAGAGCCGTATCATCGGCGTAGAGAGACACCTTCACACTCTTGGATCTCGTAAGGTCGCTGGTGTAGAGCGAGTTTTTCTTGGGTCTAGAACTCAAAGCCATACTTATACTCCATATATCGGAATAACATGTTACATACGAAGTAAGAAACAAAAAAAAATATTTCTACGTCATTCACAATATCTCATTGCATTGTCGTTCATCAAACACATTGCCATAAAACTACTATCGCTTTGGCGATAGTAGTTTTATGGCAATATTCCAACATTAATTGTTTTTTTAATTCGCCAATGTTGCCTTGTCTTCAATGAAGGTCCACAATAAAAAGTCCAATAGAGTCAGGTCGAGTGAACGTAGAAGCGGTTATGGTCCTATTGAATCCTGGGTGCTTGCAAATCTAAAATATGATACAAAAATATGTTGTAGATGTCAATTAATATTCAATATACGTTCAGAGAGTTCACAATTGGTTTTTGTTGATTTGTTTTCACTATTTATTTGTTGTACTTTATTCGTATTTCTTGATTCGTGTACAGTTTTCAAATTTACATAATCATTTGTACATCGTACGTGTCTTTATTCTGAATGCAGTGGTATTGGATCACACTTTAATTATCTACTTTATACCATACAATCAAAGTACGTTTATCGATCCGTCAACACAATAAAAAATATTATTATATTACATTCGTTTTCATTTCCACATCCAGTTTTACGAGGGAAACAATATAATCTGATGAAAGTGAAGCGAATAAAAGGATCAAGAAGATGTATAAGGGTCGTTACTGAGAAAATAAAACAAAAACAGAATCAACAACTGGATCCCAGCAATAAATTCACGAGCTTTTAGGCGTTAGTATTCAACCGAAATACTGTCTGGTCGTATTATCTCTAACTTGGCTCTACTCTGTTCTATTAAAAGCGAAACTTGTTATTCAGAAAACTTCATTTTCTTCGGAGCACGGAGCAGGAGGAGGAATAACTATATTCACTTCAGAACTTACATGATCTGATAAGATAACTTCAAATAAGAATAGTTAGGAAGCACTGTAGAAAAGTACGTAAGGGATTTGAGTTTATATCATAATGAACATATCATCCAGTCAAATTGGACCAAAAAATTGGAGTGAAGGTACAAAAATTCGCATCCAGCTCAAAATTAGTAGAATTATTTGAAACACTGAAATGAATGAAGTCTAAAAAATCCTCATGATGGATCTGATACCTGTAAAAAAATAACTCGTGGTCGAAGGTCACAATATTCAACTATTAAACATGTCTAGGCGTTGATATATTTTCAGTTTTCATTTTTATTGACTCATTTCTTGCGCTCAACTACTTTCCACAAATTCCAGTAAGTATTTTTGTTCGCATGCCAATAATTTTTATTTTCATTTTAAAAATGTTGAAGGATAAATAAATATTATCTGTTGAAACATTGAGTTATTCATTTTTGGCCAACAGAATGTCTCTCATTTTGTCTCGAAATAAATATAGTATCATAGTACGAAGCTTGAAGACATTGTAGGTGTAGCTTCTTCGGAACAGAGAAGTTCTGTAAGGTGGAAGTGAGATATATCCCCTATGACGTAAATTAAGGTTATGAATATCTGTCCTTCATTTTATTTCATTGTAAAGATATGGGGGACACTGTTAATTGATTATTGCATGGGTTGAAATGGGGAAACGAAATTTTTAACCACTTTGTGGATCTTAGTAATTGTATTCAATTTAGCAAACAAAGGATCACAAGTAGATGCATTATCGAGCAAAATTATAAAGAGTAGTTTTGAAGTGATTGGACATGTGTGTTGTCATTTTGTCAACACCTCGTTTCAAATGTTCGTTTCAATGTTCAAATGTGATGAATATCGGCCAATTAACACTTTACCTTGCGCTGAAAAACTATTAGAATCAGTAGTATATCAACAACCGTCGGAATATTTCAATAAAAAAAAACATACTATTCACAAACCAATCTGGTTTTAGAACCCGATATTCATGCGAATCCGCACTTCAGTTTACAGTTACTGAATGGAAAGATAAAATGAGTGAAGGCATTAGATCTTAAACGTGCGTTTGAAACGGTTAATGGCATTAGAGAAGAAGTACTTGATTGGATCAGTGATCACCTTACAGGAAGAAAGCAGGTAACCAAAATCAATGAATTTGTATCAACAGCAATAAACATAGACCACGGGGTTCCGCAGGAAAGTATTTTGGGGCCATTACCATTCTTAATTTACATCAATGATATCAGCAAATGTAATGAATGTGAATATGAACACTATTTCGCTGATGATGCCCTAGTATCGGTTAGTGATAAAGATATAGGTGAAGCTATTAAAAAAATGAATGAAGCATTGCATAATATTGCTATATATTTGAAAACTAACAAATTGAAGCTAAATGTCAATAAAACGAAGGCTATGATACTTATTACAACGTTTAAATACAGAGCATTAGATTTGAATCGAATTGAAATTAAAATAGAAAATGATAGAATTGAGCTCATTACTGAATTCAAATATCTAGGATTCATGTTAGATAATCATCTATCAATGAATAACCATTTCACCTACATACAGAAAAAAATTTTGAAGAAATTATATTTTTTCACAAGAGTGTCCCAACACTTAACTATGCAATCACGGATAACTGTATATAAGACAATTATACAACCACATTTTGAATATTGTCCCACTCTTCTATACACAAGTGATTTGAATAAAATGAGAACACTACAAAAACTACAGAATCGTGCAATGAGGATTATTTTGAGATGTGACAGGAGTACCCATATATCTTTAATGTTAAATACTCCAGAATGGTTATCTATAGGAAGTAGGCTTACATATATAACAATGATTTATATTTACAAAATGTTACATAACCTTCTACCCTCATATTTTGACAGGCTGGACGATGACCTATAGGAGAACAACTACTCGGAAGAATGTACAATGGGTAACATGGCCTGAGAGCTGTAGGAAACTATCTATGTTTCAATTCTCTTTGAAACTTACTATGTTTCAATTCTCTTTCCTTCATCATGCTTTTCTACCACGTAGTAACGGCTACATCTATCAGTTTATAATTTTTCATCTTATGGATTCCTGGGGTAACTCATTAGAACTCATTTAGAACGCGGAGGAGCATTGATCATATCTCTACTTTCCATGCAGAAATTTTTTACACGATTATGGTTTCAGTAGAAACAATATTCAACTATTAAACATGTCTAGGAGTTGATATATCTTCAGTTTTCATTTTTATTGACTCATTTCTTGCGCTCAACTACTTTCCACAAATTCCAGTAAGTATTTAAATGCACTGGCGGTTTCACCCCTGAACTAAGGCTACAAATTCCTTGTTATATCATGTATCACGGAACTCAGCAGGTTCAAAGACTTTCTGGAATGTAATTACCAAAGCCAACATAAAGTTCAGCAAAGTCCTTACACGTTGTCACTAGCTGAGATTACAAGACTGTGAGTTTATATACTGTGGAAATGCGGAAGATGATATTAATTTAATTAACACTAACTCACTGTGTAATATATCATAAACTAATTACACCAGATTATTCGCCGCCAGTTTGGCATACAGTAGTTACATCCCCAGCTGTAATGCTCCTCCACTTTTGTATATTAAGGTTGATGAAAAATGTGTTTTTTGAAAATTCAATATTAGATATGATAAATGAGTTATTTGCAACGAGTATGAATTATATAAAAAAAAACGTTCAATAGTTATCATTTTGAAAATTGTTAAAAAACATTTTATGAAATACTACAAAGTATCTCTTCATTTTATTGATTCTTCGAACATAGAGTAGACACCTCTCATCAATTTGAATTTGAGAAGTATGTCTGATTCACTGTTCATTCCACTGAAAACACACAATATACGGGGTCTGTTCAAAAAATAAGGTGAATGTTTAGATTTTGTGGGCTACGCGAACTGCGATTCCAAGAATTGCATTTACCGGATACCCTGTGAGTGCGGAAAATCCCATATCGGTGGAACTGAGAGGCCATTGAAAGCATTGCCGAGAACAAGAAACACACACAGCGAGGAAAACCAACAAATCAGGAATATCAGAGCATAGCAGGAATAGCAGAGTTTGGACCCATCAACATAATATCGAGTGGTTCCAAGCTGAGATCATACACAGAGAAGAACATTGGTTTAGGAGGAAATTCAAAGAAGCCGCATATATGTTGTCCAACATTGTATTAAGCCAAGCTAGCGTAGAGAAGCGCAACATATGGAAAACTCATAATCAAGCAAAAAATGGCCAACTCCCGCCAAACGGTCATTTTCCGCTAAAACGGTGAAGCGAAGAAAGGAAAGAGAAGATAAGTGAAAGTACTTGAATAACCCATAAATTCTCGAAGGAATTAGTCCATTCATTACCCGAAGATGATTGTAGATACTAACAATCGAAACGTCGTGAAGTAACTTGGCTTGGAATCTCAAAAATTTTTAGTTTTGTTTAATTGTTATATTTTTCAATTGTAGTTTATCTCACTGTTTTTTCCCTAATATAATTGTTAATTTTTTTGGTCCTTTCAGAGATTTCAAAACATTTTATATAATATTAGACAATGGAAGTCCAAACTAACTAAATTCATCATGTAACATTTTCAATCATCTTTAAACAAATGACATAAATATATTTGGATTTCAGTGAATAATTGGGACATCAATGAACAACATCATCGACGGGTCAACTGTTTATATTTCAGTAACATTCAGAAATTCAAGCTGTTAATAAAAAAAATGATACAATATTGATGATGTGTTTTCGGCCAAAATATCGCAAAATACATGTGTTGTTATATATCAATAAAATTGTTATTGTATCGACTACCGAAATTTATTGAAAATATACAGGTCTGTATTGAAGAGAAATATATTGATGATGGAAATCAGTGAATGAAACGTCCCATTGAAACCTGTACTGACCAAGATCATGAAAAACATGGAATAAAGCGGAAAATTTTTCTGTCATTTTTTTCTATTGGTGATTCCGCCTCCAATTCTGGAGGCGGAATCAACAGAACAGAAAAATAAATTTTAATTGAAGGGGTTATATTTTTAGGAGTGATTACTTTTTGGGAAAGAAACTTTTTGGCTTTCTACCACTCCATTCGATACAAAAAAAGGATGAGGGAATCTTCCAAAAAAAGGAAGGAAGTAATCAATTTGAAACAAAGTAACTCTATACATGGATGTGTAGATCATGCAAAGAAGTAACTTTCAGACACAAGCTGAAAAAAAGTCCTCCTTAAACAGCTACTTNTGTCATTACGATGTCATCGATGACATAAGCAGATCAAGCTTATTCCGTGACATTAAAAATCGTAATTCATGAATGAATTGGGTGTATTTTCTATAATGTTATCCAATTTGGTACTGAAAAGCCTTGGGGCAAGTGTCTTAAGGCGAAACAGCGATGTTCTCACTCATTTTCAATTTGATTACTTCCTTCGTTTCTTTGGAAGATTTCCTCATCCTTTTTTTATATCGAATGGAGTAGTAGAAAGCCAAAAACTTTCTTTCCCAAGAAAAATATTTTTTTTGAATATCTCAGGAATGGTTGGTAATTTTATCGATCTGGGAATACCATTATGTTGCATTCCTGAAAAGGCAACTTTTCCGAGACCGTTTCCGAGATACCAATAGTGGTATCAGCTAAAATAAACGGCCTCTATAATGTCGTTGAATCAATTTTTCTCTACAGATTCAAATTGAACTAAAATGCTGACAAAGTAGCTGGAAAAATTCAACAGACATTTGGTAATTAGAGTGTTGAAGAACGCACTATTCGACGTTGGATTGCAAAATTTCTTTCCGAAGATTTCATCCTCGAAGAATGAGCCTTAACGTACAGTAAACCAGAACGAAGATTTGAGATACCTGGTGAAAACTGACTTATCACAAATGGTGAGTGGGATAACGGAAGAACTGGTCGTCAGCTCTTATGCCGTTTTTGATGGTTCAAAACGTGTTGGAAAGGTCAAAGACCTCGAAAAGTGAGTTTCTCACGATTTAAACGATGAGCATGAATTATCACGAGTTTTGAGGTCTGTTCTTTGCTTTTGCACAATCAGAAGGGTTTTTTTAGATCTGGAAATTGGAGCCTCTACAACAACAGGAGAAGTTCATGACCGTGGTTGGACACCAATGAGCCACCCAAGTACTCCCCAAACGTGAAAACCCATCAAAAAAAGACCATTGTTACTGTATAGTGGTCAGTGGTGGCTGTGATTCAAACGATTTGAGAGTTGAAGCTCTGCCTCACTCAACATACTCCAAATACTTCTTGCAAACTGACTTTCATCTTATCAAATACTTCGATAACTTTCTCACCAGTAGAAACTTCGCCAATCAGGACTTCATCGAATTCTGAACACAGTTTTTTTGCTGACGGAATCAGTTGACTTGTGTTACGTTGAAAAAAGTGCACTGATCAAAATGGAGCTCGTTATGAATAAATTGAATGAATTTTCACTGAGATATTACCAACTGAGCTCGAACTATAAAGCGTCGTCCTCATTTCGTTTTATACTATAATTCCAAAATATTAGGCACTGAATTCTCAGAAATGACTTGACGTTTTACTAACCCTGTATAGAATCACAACCTTGATAACGATGTTTTCATTTCAATGCAATTATATTTTTAAGAATTCAGTGCCAACTGTTATTAAATTTTATAAGGACACGTATTTAATTTAGGTTCGGACGACATAATTTTCCTCAGGTTCATTACATAATCAGGTGAAGTGTTTTTGATGGTTCAAAACATGTTGGAAAGGTCAAAGACCTCGAAAAGTGAGTTTCTCACGATTTAAACGATGAGCATGAATTATCACGAGTTTTGAGGTCTGTTCTTTGCTTTTGCACAATCAGAAGGGTTTTTTTAGATCTGGAAATTGGAGCCTCTACAACAACAGGAGAAGTTCATGACCGTGGTTGGACACCAATGAGCCACCCAGGTACTCCCCAAACGTGAAAACCCATCAAAAAAAGACCATTGTTACTGTATAGTGGTCAGTGGTGGCTGTGATTCACTAAAAATTTCTGCAACCAGGCCAAACCATCAGAGCAGAGTCCTATTCTGAGGAAATCAACGCAATGTACTGGAGTGTGCATCAGCAGCAGCTCGCACTGGTTTACAGAAGAGGTCCAATCCTGCTCCACTACGCCCGTCTGAATTCTTCACAAATCACCGTAGGAAATTCAAACGATTCGAGAGTTGAAGCTCTGCCTCACTCAACATACTCCAAATACTTCCTGCAAACCGACTTTCATCTCATCAAATACTTTCTCACCGGTAGAAATTTAGCCAATCAGGACTTCATCGAATTCCGAACACAGTTTTTTTGCTGACGGAATCAGTTGACTTGTGTTACGTTGAAAAAAGTGCACTGATCAAAATGGTGCTCGTTATGAATGAATTGAATGAATTTTCACTGAGATATTACCAACTGAGCTCGAACTATAAAGCGTCGTCCTCATTTCGTTTTATACTATAATTCCTAAATATTAGGCACTGAATTCTCAGAAATGACTTGACGTTTTCATCCCAATCTTGCAGAGGCGTAGGTAAATCAAAATAAACAGATGAGGTGTTAATTAAGTATGTACCATGAATTCAACAGACGATTCTTTAGGTAATTCTAAGACAAAATGTTCATATAAACATGGGTCCGCAAATCCTTCGTCCTCAAGATACAGGGTGTTAAGATAGAAATTGAAAAAAAGTTATTCGTGAATATCTTAAATATCCTTCACCTAATTTCGTTTTAATTTGGCAATGGTATTCATTACATTAATGAGCTGATTTATCCCGAACGTAATTCAATTTATCAAGTGCAGTGGCGTCTCGAGCGGGATTTAAGCGAATATTTTTGACTTAAAAATGTACGCCACTGACTTTTGTGCAATTTTTATTATTTTGCTTGAATTTTTTCGTATCTTGCTTAGTTTTTTTGAAAAAAATAGTCGACCTAATTGCATATCCCTGGACCTCACAAGGAATAATATGGGAAATTAAATGTTTCTTTTGGAAATTATTATTTTTACAATCTTC
>NW_019292152.1:44404-63552 GCF_000500325.1 Leptinotarsa decemlineata | reverse complement strand
CATGTTTTTTATGATGTTATTATGATGCTCTCAGAATGAACCGATGACAGAATCACCTAATATATTAGCTTTATATCTTCCATATTCAATTTGAATTTTTGTTCAATTCATTTGTGTAAAATAGTCTTGTGAATATTACCTCTATTCAGTATTTGGATCATTGATAATGAAGTTAGTAAATTCATAAATATAGGCACTAAGAAAATATTCTTTTGAAGATAAAAATATTTTCTATCTAAAATGATATTTCTGGATATTTTTATTACTGATATTGCATCACCTTCAATTGAAACTCTTTCGAAGAGTCATCATTCTTAATTCACCTGATTCCTAGGTTACAGTTATCCCTTACAATATTGTTAATTATTTATCATTGGTTCGATATTGTCCACTCATTCAATATGAATGTATCGAAATACATTACAAATATTCCTGAACAATAAACATGGAAGGAAAGAGGTTTTTCCCGTATCTGTTTTATCCGAGTAGCAAATCACATACACCATTACCCCAGAAAAGATAAGTGAAAGGGGAGCCGAAAAGCTATATTCATTCAGTCGACTGTTCAGCATTACCAGTCCAATTACTGACAAACCAATTAGACTTAAAAGGACCGTACCTGTAAATCACTAAGCTCACAATCAGGTTGCTCTATGCCGTTTCTGTTAGAATTCACTTACGTACCCTTTAGATATCCAGCTTAGATGCGAAAGGCTTGTTGAGAATAATTGAAATATTTCTAAATAGAAGCCAAGGGATTTTGAGGAACAGAAAACTTGTTGGGTTCATAGGGAATTGAATGTGACTCACGATGATGGTTCACTGTTTTTTTGTTGTTTGCTGGAATTTTTGATTAATTGAATATAAAGTTCTATAGCGGCTCTAGTTGTCTGTTTGCAGTGAATGCTACAGATAGACAGTAAGTTATTTCATATCTGGGTGTCGAAAGTGTAACATAATATAGCATTGTATCAACTTTTCATCACTTCAGACTTCCATTGTCTAATATGATATAAAATGATTTGAAATCCCTGAATTAATAAATGAAATTGAAAAGAAAGTTGAAAAATATCAATTATATTAAGCAGAAAAACCTGAAATCACAGTGAAATGAAATACAAGCAACAATTGAAAATTGAACAATCAAAAAGAAATGAAAATTATTAATTGAAAGATTTCAAAACAAGTTACTTCACGACATTTCGATTTTCAAGTGATGACTGGACTTGCTCCTCCAAAACATGACTATTTGGAGGTCATTCAAGTGCTTTCACCTATATCCCCTCTTCCATGTCTCCGCTTTACCGGTTTAGCGAGAGATGACTGTTTAGCGGAGGTTGGCCATTTTTCGCTTGATTATGGGTTTCCATATGTTGCGTATCTCTGCGCAAGCTCGGCTAAATGCGTTGTTGGATAACATATATGCGGCTTTTTTGATTTTTCTGCTGAACCAGTGTTCACCCTTGTGGATGATTTCAGCTTGAGACCACTTGATGTTATGTTGATGAGTCCAAACATGATCTGCTCTTCCTGATTTGCTGGTTTCTCCTCACTGTGTATGTTTCAAATATCAACGACGAACAAGGTCGCGAAGCTGAAGCTTTTGCAACAAGCAGCGGACTTACTCAGATTGAAAATGAGCCAACCAGGATTTCTGACCGTGATGAAGAATATGCTAGTCTCCTGGATCTATACCTAACAACCAATCGTGAAATCTACACAGTCCCCGTAAGGTCTCCATTCGGATCTTCTGACCACAAACTCATTTCAGTGTTGAGTGAATTGCCGATAAATGTTGGGGAACAATTTAAGGCGCGCAAAGTTTGGCATTACAGATCAGCTGAATGGGAGGATCTTCAAGACCATTTCCGAAATTTTCCCTAGCTAGATGTTTGTTTCATCTCTAGAGATCACTCAACTTGAGCTTCTAAAGTCACGGAAGTTCATCTATCTTCCATGGATACATATATTCCTTTTTCAATGAAACGATCTTCTAGCGGCAAACCTTAGTTCAACAAAAATTGCGAGCAAGCTGTCGCCTCCAAAAATCTCGCCTATCGGCAGTGGCGCAAAACTCCAAGTGCGAAAACCGAACTAGGTTTGTTAATGCTCGCAACAGACGCAAACATTTTGCGTCCCACTCCACAGTCGATTTTCTGGGAAAGGCACCACCCACTATTATCACACTAGAATCTACAATGCCAGAAATTACTTCTGGACAACGTCTAGTCAGGCGAATTTTGAAACGGCTCAATATCAATAAGGCATCTGGTCCTAATAAAGTACCCGTCATCGTACGCAAATGAACTCGCACCAGTATTTTGCTGACTTTTCAACCTGTCTTGCAAGAAAAGGGTATTTCCTTCTTGTTGGAAGATTGCTCGCGTTCAGCCTTAAGCGATCGTCAATATGGCTTTCGGAAACAAAGATCAACAGGCGACCTTCTACCGTATATCACCCATATTTGAAAAAACGCAATCGAGAAACATAGAGAGTCAAGAGCAGTTGCGCTTGATATTTGTAAGGCCTTTGACCGTGTGAGGGTTTACTGGCCAAACTTCGATGCTATGGATTTTCGGATCACTTTTGTGTATGGTTCTGCATCTTCCTGAAAGAACGTTTCATGCAAGGGGCCGTCGATGGATATCTCTCGAATACTTTAACCACCAACGCTGGTGTTCTCCAGGGATCCATATTGTCCCCAACCCTCTTTTTATTGTATATCAACGACTAATTGGCAAAAACCAAGAATACAATATATTGGTTTGCTGACGAGAGCTTGAAAAACTGTTACGAATCAGAAACCTGTACCCTCCTCAGAAACTTCTGATGCTTTATAAAGCTCAGATCAGACCTTTTTTGGAATATTGTTCTCATGTATGGAGCTCCGCCCCCCAACATACCCTGAAACTGCTGGATTCCATCCAGAAAAGAGCCATCCGCCTGATTGGAGACACGAACATCACTTGAAACTAATCTGGAACATCGAAGAAAGGTTGGAGATTTGTCTCTCTTCTAAAGATATTTTTACGGGAAGTGTTCAAGTGACTTGACATATTTGATTCCACCAAGAGCGATACATATCAGAAATACGCGACGGACTGTGGCTGCTCATCGTTTTGAGATTCAACTCAGTACACCTCGAACTTCACTGTTTAAGAACTCTTCCATTTGTAGAACGTTTTTTTATGTGGAATCTCCGTGTTAGGAATCACACGTTAAAAGGTAAGACCTCGTTAGTCCTTAGCTGGCACAAGTTTCTCAGCTTCTGAGAGTTGTCGTTCGTATGGGGGCGACAGCTGATCAACAGATTCAAATCCCATGTGAATCACTACTTTCGAACAGTCGAACAGACACCGCTCTAGGAGTGCCTTTAGGATTTTCCTGTAGTGCTTGTGTTTTGTCAACTTGTATACTCCTGATATTTCCGACACTGAAGTTTTGTTTTCATTGTTTTCAATGAATTTACTTGAATTATCATTTGACCGGTAAGCCACATCTAACTCTGTTCATTTCAAAAAACGAGCGATGTTGTTAGTGGGTTCACCAAAGTATGTCAATATCCTATAGCGCTAATTATTGTTTCCTGAAGTGAGATAGACCTGGGAAATGACTTGTTTTCCCAATTATCTCGAGATAATGAAGTCAATAGCGATTTGTTGCATAAAATTAAGTTTTTTTAAAAAACTACTTTCTGACAGTAGAATATTCAATCGTCTGTGAAGCATACTATTGAACACTGTAACTTTATCTTGATAATAGACAGATAATAATAACATAATAATAATCTTTATTTGAAATAGGTAATCCTAATCTACATTCACAAAGTATAATCTTATATATAGTAATTAGCAGCTCCTTCGATAGTATTAATATATTTGTTTTGTTTTAAATTCAAACGTACACACTAGGAATTTTTAATTGAATAAACCTGAATAAACCCCCCAAGACTAATCTATCCAAATCAGTCAAATAATCGCGTGATTCGAGAAAAACAAGTTAACATTCAGTTTTTCCTAACACCATTGCGTGAACACAAAAACCAATTAAGTAGTTCTTACATAAAACATGCGTTTCACCAGGAGTTGAGTGGAAGAGATAAGGTAATCTGAGAACATGCATTTTGATGTCATTTTGTTTGGAAGTAGGTATTGAGTGCTTGCAAGTATTTTGAAGCTTGTGAATTATCCATCGGAAAAACAATTTTTTTTTTCCACAACCTTATAATAACACTGCTTCCATATGCCATCACAAGAACAAATTATCACAATTCATAATTTGTTCAACAGTTAGAGTATACTTACCAAACAGGAAACAGAGAATAAGTTACAGAAGTTGTTATATGCCTATTTTTTTCTGTAATAGTTTCACATCAGTTCATAACCAATGATGATGATTTATAAAATTCACTCGAATAATATGTGATGGAATTGACCGATACTTGTTGAAAATCTATAACTTATTCAAGTAATACTTTATTGTGAGAATATCACTAGACAGTTTACCAAATCGCAACACGTGTTTCGCTATACCATGTCGCAAGCGTTTTCATACGTCCATATCGCCCAGCAATGCGTGCGCTCCTGTATTCGTTCATTGAAGAAGAAACCGTAGGCGGTGAATAGTGCGACATGGTTGTGTGTGGGGGAAACCCATTGAGCCGACAAAAGAAATGTATACTGCTGGTGTTGACATATTCCAGGAAAATCTGCAGCTATTTATGAGCCACCTGATGCAGTCGTTTACATTATGGACCCTACTGCGTGGAAAAATAATGCGCAGTTTGCGTTGTGGCGAGAACAAAGAGAATGATAATTCATATCCTAGGCTGTTTACTTCGAGTTGTGTATTTCTTGGAAAGACTTGACGTCAGGCCCGACTTCATGAAAAAAATAGGTGAGTCACCGAATGTTGTTGTTGACAAAAGCAGTTGTATTCTTCTTGGAATAACGTGACGTCATGCGCGTCGTTGGATGATGTACGTGTCTGTGAGTTATTGGTTAGTAGGGGAAAAGAGTCGATTCGACAGTCTGGGCGTGAGGGGTTCAGTGAGAAAATGTCTTCCGATAAATATAGAGCTAGAAGAATTTGCAAAGTACGAGCTTTGGCAAAAGATTTGCGTTTCACGAAGAGAAACAGTTCTCGAAACTTCCTCAATTTTTCGACGTCGAAAACAGATCTCCAGAATCTGGTTCTCAAAGTCAACAACACCAACCAGAGTAATGGCTTCGTACTTGTATTTGATTTGTATTGGATTCGTACTTGATCGTATTTGTATTGGCGTCCAAATAACATCCGAGAGAATATCAGTGTATGATTTGGATTGAATTGATTGAAATCAGAAAAAGACTATTTTCAGCTTCCTCAGCAGCTTGGGTAGAAAAAGATCGAAATCTTCAGCTCCAGTTCGTTTTGGAAACACATGTATGTGAATTCCACTTGGAAAAGGGATGAACCACTATCTTTACCTTCGACTCTCGAAAAGAAAGCCGTATATGAAACTCATAATTCATTCATAATGGCATGTTTCAGTACGTAATTATTTTCATTATAATAAAAATATTTGTAGAAGATGTAATGTAGGTGAGTGAAGAATGAAGAAAAAACGAGTTTCATGGTACTGAAAACACATCACCAAAACGACTCAGCACTGAACCCATGGGTGGAAAACCTACGAAAAAACTTATCACCGGGATTCTTCTCTCTCTCTCCTCTCTAAATTCATTGGACGTTGCTTCCCACTCGGGCGCATTTGACCAGGCTCCTCTTATCAAAATTGACAGGAGCTTCGTCGGGGGGCGCAGCGGTCTTGCTCAAAGCAATGCTGCCACCCCTTTTTTGTCGAACTTTTTTTTTGATAAAAACAATATAACTTTTCATTGTCGCCTCCTGTTCAGGAGACCTTCTGATTTCTTCCACATATATATTTATTGGGTCGCTTCCTCTTCGGGAGACCTTTGGATTTTTGAATTCACATTCACGTGGTTATCCGAACCACCCCGGCCTGGATACCGGTGTGAATAAAGGGGGCCCTCACTGAACATTTTTGACTAAACTTTCACATAAACTTTTATATATTAATGACTTTCAACATAGACAATCACAACATATATAGAAGCCCCGCGATAACACATGACATCCGCGTACCTTCTTTGTGGACGAACGTTATTGGCACGTCCATTCACTACCACGGAACTCCCATTCGGGATTCAATGAATTAACTTTTTCAAATAGCGGACGTGTACAGAAACAACGTTACCACATTTTCCACAACTTCTTCAGTGGAAAGTATGCCATCAAACTTTCGTGTATTCGTGTATGATGCAGTAGAGTGATTTTTTGTGAGAAACCAGCATTGGTCTCAATACCCAGCTAAATATCTGCAGTTGAAATCTTCATCATTTTCTCTCGTTTCGAACAAACGATGACGATTTGTGAACAAAAAGAACAAATTTCTGAGCTGAATCAAAAATTCCTGATGACTAGAATGTTTCTCAGAGTAGTGATTTCCTAGAAAATCGAGGTCCAGGCGCTCGTTTGGCCAGTAGTCGCCGTTCAGAGACAATCTGATATTATGAATATTGATGTGATTGAAGGTAATTGGGTCAGATGCAGCAACATCTCCGTTTGGAAACAAACGATGACGAAGTGCGGTCGTTCCACAGCCGTACTTGTTTTGACACCCCAAATTTTTCTTTTTGAATCTTTCGTCTTTCGTTACGGCCGAAACCGGCGCCCTCTCTCTGAACAGTATCAAAATAGGTCTGTCTCTCTCCATGGCTTTCATGAGTTGTTACGACATAATTCGGATATATATGTTTGATTTTTGTGTGTGTTGTCGCTCATTTCAAGAAAAAGTTTACATGAACCTGTATCCTAACTTGCTCCGTTTGCTAGTAAGGGGATGTTTCACTAAAAATATTGTTTTTTATCAATGACGATAATTTCCGCCGATTTTGATTAAACCACGTGTGTTTGCTATGAGTAACAAGGGGTTTCTTTGCATGAAATCTTATTTTGAATTTTAATCCCAGTGGCGTCGCAGAGGGTTACTTGATTGATATTTATGATACAAATCATCGAATCAATTTCAGTGGCGTGGAAATGAAAATTACACATCATTTTAGTTCAAGAATATGTTTTGATATTCTTCGCCATTTGAACAAACTTTGCAAGGAAAATCTGTTTGGATATTAGATCGAAGATGTATTCAAACTGCTTGTCTTTACTCAGACAACAGCATAGATGATGAAATAAGCAAATCAGATGCCCAAAATGAAAACCTTGACTTGCAATACAAGCACCAAGTCTTCTCCTCATCGAGTACTCCACACGTTCAAAAATTCCTAGGGCGTTGCGGACGACATAAGAATATTTTTTTCGAAGACAGATCACAAGCACTACAGAAAAATCCTTAAGACGCTCTAAGATCGGTGCCTGTGTAAAAGTATCGATTCACATTGGATTTAAATCGCTGGAGATTGAATTAAATTCTTTAAGTAAGAAGCTTTCCGCGGATACAATATGAGTAATTTTGCGAGGGAAGATTTGGAATATGTTATGGAATAAACTAGACTAGGGAAATAAGGAAATAATTTTTTGAATGAAGGCTGGTCTTCAAACACGTTTTTTGTATTATTGTTCAATCTGATGAAAATATCAAAAATATCAGTGGCGTACAATGATGTTTACCATGAATATCAATCAGGTAACCGTCTGTGACGCCACTGGCATCATTTTTCGTAATCCAATTTCATGAAAGAAAGCATGATGGCACTGCTAACAAACGCAACTAGTTTCATTGAAATTGGCAAAAAGACTTTTGAATTATTGATAAAAGAACAATTTTCAGTAAAACTTTGAAACCCTGTTACTCGGAAACAAAGCAAGTTGGGACACACATTCATATATTTTTTTGATAAAATATGCCAAGTAATCATCACCTGAAATTAATGACATTATTTAAGATACACGTATATGAAGTTTTCGATTGTAATAAAACAGTTTTGTGTTTCTTTAAATTTGTCGAAAGCTCTCGATACTGTTGATCAGTTCTCACATATATTGTTTCTAGATTTCTAGATTTTCTGGTAATTCCTAGTCTAAGAGTTTCACGGAAAAAAAATTGTCAGTTTTTCGTCTATCGTCATTCCGATACAAATAATGAAGTTCCTATAGTTTTTATTATATTTCCAGTTTTGAGTTCCAAACTGTCTCCCATCGCCGACAAGTTTCCAAGTCTTCCAAAGTTTGCTCTCTGAAATAAAATTAACTGGATGAGGCGATATGGATTGAATAAATACAAATCGAAAATAGTCATCCGTTATATTCATCCGTATAATTCTGCGCTGCTGGCACCTGATCGAAAATCATCGATAATGCGGAAAGTAAATAAGTCACGCCCTGACAAAAAAGGTTAATATTCAACTGAAATCGTTGGTAAAGAACCGGATGATCGAATATTTTCTGCTCCAACTGGTATTCCGAGTTACTTAATTGTACAAAGATGCTTGAGGTGATCTTTATGTGAGCATATAGGACCCCCAAAATTAAGAAAAACGGGCCCAAGATAGGGAGAGCCAGCATGGGAAAATCTGGAACCGTAAAAATTACAAGTCGGTTAAGTTAAAAAACAGTTGACCACTTTAGTGCGTAACTGATTTTTTTTGAGGGATAAAACACAAGTACTACAGAAAAATCCTTGAGGCGCTCTTAGAGCAGTGCCTGTGCGAAAGTTGTGATCCATTGGAAATGAATCGCTGGAGACTATATCCATTTGAAAAAACGTTCTCAGGAAGTTTATGCCACATAAACGCAGTTCTTCAGCTGAAAGAGTTCTTAAACAGTGATATTCGAGGTGTTCTGAGTTGAACTTCAAAACGATGTGCAGCCACAGTCCGTCGCGTATTTCTGATATGCACCGTTCTTGGTGGAATCAAATGTGCCAAGTCACTTGAACACTTTCCTTGAAAGTATCTATAGAAGAGAGACAAATCTCCAACCTTTCTTCGATGTTCCAGACTATCAAGGTTGCAAGTGATGTTCGCGTCTCCAGTCAAGCGGATGGCTCTTTTCTGGATAGAATCCAATAGCTTCAGGGTATGTTTGAAGGCGGAGCTTTTTACATGAGAACAATACCCCATAGAAAATCTGATCTGAGTTTTATAAAGCATCAATAACGTTTTGAAACTAGAAATTTCGAAAATATTTTGATACATCTCATCCGTTGTGTACTATTCGATAGTCGACGTTTCGCCATCATCTCAGATGGCATTATCAAGACGAGTTACTGCTTCGCTACACCTCTCGAATCTAAGTAATATTCAAAATATTACTTAGATTCGCTCTGAAATGAGCAATTTTTCCTTTCAGCTTCGTACCATTAACGTTTCAGACATTTTCATGCTGACATTTCTTACCTTGGTTGCTAAGTAATAGAAATATCTTCAGTTTATACCAACTTCAGTAATCAGTCCTAAAGTGAATGGGTCTCTTCAACTCCCCACTGTAACCCGTGAGGGTTGTGGGTCACACCAATTCGAACTCGATCAAATGAGCCTATATTATAAAAACTTGATTAGCTGGTAAACGCTAAGAATCTTATCAGGTTCGTGGTGAGGCAGACTCAAAAAATATGCTGTACTACGGGGGCCTATATTCACTCGTGACCTTACCAGTCAGGAGACGTTCTCATGATCTTGTCACGAAACCTGTAGCCATCCATACCGGAAAGTGTAGCTCTGGAATCTGAGAGCCGTCTTCTGGAATATTCTTAACGACAGCCCTATAATCGCAACGTGCAAGATTTCCACCTTAATGATCGCAGCAAACTTTTCCTGTTTGAGTCCACTATACCTGACGCTACCTCAGATTGGGCCGAGTGTGGCTTTTTTGCCTCTGGTTTGAAAGTATTATCGTTTAAGCGTAGGCGATTGCTAATGTGCTCAGAAATAGTTTGATTTCTCTTCTGATGCAGATTCTGCTTCTGCTACTCAAGATTTTGGTGCAAGGCAGTTTCATGACATATACCACTTTCGAAGAGGCTGCACCACATAGTCTGTCAGGTTTGCTTACAGTATCGAAGGAACAGAACTGAAAAGCTCTCGCTTTTGATTCTTTGTTATAAGGAAGACAGTTGTGTTCGTTAATCGACTTTCATCTCCTCTGTAGACTTTCTACAAGTAGCTAGAAAAGAGAGGTTACCCACGGTCGCGCCCCGCATTACGACAAGACTTTCTGCAACGAGAGAGCGCCTGGTATTATATACCATACATACAATCATATATCGCTTTATCATGGTTATACGCTTAGGATGAAGCACCTTCAAAAGGACTATATGAGAACATGAGCTTTCACGGGCGAAGTCACGATTGAAGAAAACGAAATCCAGGCTAGT
Organism: Leptinotarsa decemlineata; assembly: GCF_000500325.1. Classification (NCBI taxonomy): domain Eukaryota; kingdom Metazoa; phylum Arthropoda; class Insecta; order Coleoptera; family Chrysomelidae; genus Leptinotarsa; species Leptinotarsa decemlineata. Next base: position 53,156 of record NW_019292152.1, on the reverse strand, counting down.
AGGCCGTGGTCGAATGGAACATGAAGTACCATTCGTTTCGTCTGCTACTGCGTAAGACTTCATCAGTGGGTATGTGCGTTTACTGCGAAGACGAAAGTCTCAGCAACGACTGAATGAGGAGCTCCGTGTTCAGTAGTTTTAATGATTTCAGAGAGTGGTCGAGTGATGGTAGTGAAGAGGTCAACAAATTATTCGAAAAATAAATTGGTTGAGGCTTTCGCGGCCGAGATTTTCAGTGTTACTATCTTCATTTGGGTATAGCTATATACGAATACGAGTGATATAAAAACATAGGAATTTCAAACTTTGATTTTTCATGATGATCTACTATTTCTTAGTTTTGGCTACATTCATCAATTTATAAAATCTTGATGTGTTCCAGCCTTGTTTTCGCTAGACTGAGCGAAACCGGCCTTGTTCAGTTATTAGCCCAATGTATATATTGAGACCGCAAGACTGGACCTGCTGGCAGTAAATACACATCTCGATTATTTTGGAATATTCATCTCATTCTGTTTTGCTACAAACAAAATTTCCTGGTTGGGTCGCCTACCTACTACAGCAATAACTTATCAGAAAATTTCATACTCCTATACATAGGCCTATATTTGTGCGGTAGTAAAACTGATATGACCTCTTTGCAATTTCATTGAAATTGAATTGTCGATTTGGTTCATCCCTGAAAACACGATTCAACTCAGACCGAAGATGCAGCCAAATGAAACATTGAAAGAATTCATTTACAAGTTCAACAGCAATAGAAATATCTTTTGACTCACGTTTCGCTACCCAAGTTGGTCAAAAAATTGTCATCTCCTGATGATGCTAACTTGGTTGAATAAACTACGTCGAGACAGTGCCTTAACTATGATGTGGTGAAGTGTTTTTTTCAGATATGTAAGAAAGGTGACTAAATATATACAAATATTCTCAATCTATATTCTCCAGATTTGAGGGAGTTAAAATTTGAAGAAAATCACAGGTTGGGTTTTCTGAATTCACCATATTTCCAGTTCGGAGCACTTGTTGAGAAAAGTCTGCCTGTGTATTCTGTGACATTCCATACAGTGTAAAGGACATTAATGAATTGTAGCTCGTAAATTGTTAAAAAGCATAAACATCGCAATATAGTCAAATCATAGAGATCATGGGACCACAAACCGTAAAAAATCTTGAAAGGTATACGATCATAAAAAGCATCAGAACCACTAAAGCTTGTCGTCCATTTGTCCGGGACAGCACAGCACAGCACAGCCCGTCCTGTTAAAATACGTATAGGATTGGAAATATGAAAATGAATGGACTACCTCCAACTAGCCCGGTACGGCACAGCCAACAGCGTTCGCCGCTGGAGAGGATTCCAGCTCTCCAATCCTGGAACAAAATAACGGTACGTGCTGTGATGGACTGCCGGCCAGCGCTTGCCAGCATCAACTTGTCCAAACGTGCCTGGGAAGCTTCTGTCCCTGTGTTTTGGTATTCCATCAGTGTCAGACGGTACCTATGAAAATGGACGGGGAAAAATGGAGTAGGTTGTTGAGGCAGGCTGTAGAATATCCAGAAGCTCTGAAAATTTGCCTGGAGTCATTCGGAAATACTTAAAAATGTCTCCTCGTCTTCTTTCAGGTCATTGAAAAGATGATAAAACTCTCCCAGATTCTTCCTTCTTTTGATTAATGGGATGGACCCACAATATTCTTTTTTGTGAATATTTTTTTGTACATTCAATAATGCGGCCACTATGATGACGACTTCTTCGTCAGAACTACTAGTGACATGTTTCTGTCACCGCCCAATGTCAACTGAAATTTCCTTGAGATCGAACAAACAGCACCTTCAGTATGCTGATTGTAGCTGGACAAGAGGGCGATGGCTACTACCCGTCGCCATCAGACGTCGGACAGTAGAGTCTGCCTCAACAAGCAACTCGATTCTTCCTTGTGCATTTTCATAGGTACCGTCTGGCACTGTGCTGTCAACTGATGGAATAGCAAAACAGAGGGACAGAAGCTTCCCAGGCACGTTTGGACACGTTGATATTGGCAAGCGCTGGCTAGCAAGGCGCTCACTTGGCCAGTCCGTCACAGCACGAATCGTTATTTTCCGGACAGGATCGGAGAGCTGGAATCCTTTTCGGCGGCGGACGCTCTTGGCTGTGCTGTGCCGGACAAGTGGGCGACAAGCTTAATGAGTAGGTCTGAGATGGCTTCTGCTGGAGACTGCCGAAATCCCGGATCTCAAGAATCAGAGGAATCTATTTGGAGAAATGTGAATCAAGAGCCTTGAGTTCCCTTGATAATCTCTGAAAATAGGATTTACTTTTAGTGCATTAAACTCTATGGTGAGATCTTGTACTTCGTTAGTATTACTATTGAGGCTATCATTGGAAAGAGTAGAATTTGTCCAACATCGACACTGTGATTTCTTTATACAGTGAACATTTAGTTTCACTATTAATTGAAAATTTGTTTTGTTAATCCAATAATTTTAAACTTGGGAATGCAAAACCCTATTGAAACTCCCATGTAAACCTTATTTTTTGTTTTATTGGTTTTCTGGAGTGTCTCTTATTCGTAACTGTAACTGAGTTGGTCCACCGTGACAGGTGTTGAAAAGAGGTACAGTATTTTTGAAAACTTTTGTAGATGGCGTCCAAATAAAAGCCTTTAATTGAACTACATATAATTGAACTATAGAAGGTCAACTATAAAAGGTCGTCATTCCAACGGGGCACATATAATGTTTTCTTGCTCTCGATGAAAAAAAAGTAGGAAAACGTTATGAAATTGGCATAAATTTTGATCTCGACCATTTCATGAGAAACATCTGGCTTAGTTGGATTTCTTCCATAGTAAACCTCTAATTTTCTAATGAAAGTTCTCTTCAGAAAATATTCGGTAGAATAATGTCAACGTAAAACCCACCATGACTATCTACCTATAATGTAGGTTCTGGTAAAATTCTGGAGGAATCATTAACAAAAAGAAAGTCTTTTGATCTGGATTTCTAATGTTGCCATCCTTACAGTAAACTATACCGGACTCACCTATTATTCTTTGAGTGCTTCGTATCGTAACTTCTTTTTATTTTGCTCAGTTTCAGTTTGTTCATCAAATCAAGTCTCTTGTGAGTTGAGCAACCCTTCTTGGGTAATGTTTGTTTCTGAGTTGTCCAGTTTTAAATACAAAAACCAGATATATACTGATTTGCACCACTGATTGAAATACATTAGAGATTTTTACAACCAGGGGTTATCCATCTTAACAAATTGATTGACAGAAATTAGATGGTTTTATATTTATCGAAAAATAAAATATTCGTATTTTGAAATACTCAATGGGGTAAGAAATGTTTTCAAAATGCTGTGGCTGGTTTGATAGACTCAGAAACGAATCAATATAACCATTATTCACTTCAATGGTAAATTTATTGTGATGGAATCGTGAGAAAAATGTATGTTTAATAAACGTTATTATTCATAATATTGTTCAAATTCACTTTTATTGGTTCAAGGGACACTACTGGGTATGAATCATAAAAGTAGATATAGAAATGTAGGCTTTTACGGCTGGCGTCAATGTTTTGGTTGGGTTCCGGGTTTTGCCGTGGTCTTCTTAGGTTATAATCTCCAAACGTTTCAGCTGCAATTGCGGCAGTAATCTTCAGTGTCCTCTTCTTGACGTGTCAACTGTCTTCTTTCTTCTTGACGTCTCAGTTGACACGTCAAGAAGACTGCAAGACTACCGCAGTTGCAGTTGAAACGTTTTGAAATTATAACCAAAGAAGACCACTGCAAAAACCGGAAACCAATCAAAACAATAAGATAAATATTTTGAAGATGAAAGAGTACTTACATGTTCATAACAGGATTACACAGAGTTGAATGCTATATCATCTATGAAAAAAACATCAACAGTTTCATTGATGTACCTACACAATGATATTCGATGAATTCAGTGTATTCCCATTTGATATCAACCTAAATATTGATCGTGTAAGATTTATGATATAAGTAAGTAGTTATGACTTGATCTGAAACTGAAAAATGAATAGCTGAAAATAAGAAATTATATTAACCAAAATAAACCTGAAATGAAATAATAGTGAAATAAAATACAAGTATAAATAGAAAGTAAATAAAAAGTGGAGCGATTCCAAGTCACGTTAGTTCACGACGTTTCGATTGTTAGTATCTACAATCGTCTTCGGGTGATAACTGAACTGATTCCTCCGAGAGATGACTATTTATAGGTCGTTCGAGTANTATTCATTTTTAATTCTTTTTTTTTAGTTGTTTCAGGGATTTCAAATCATTTTATATAGTAGACAATGGAAGTTCGAACTAGTGAAATTCATCATGATACATTGTCAATCACCTTCAAACAAACGTACAATGTAAATTATTTTATTTTTATTGGAGATCTCAATGAAGATATTTAAAAAACTATAAATAGAGTATTGTATATATCAATATAAATATCGATAATACATGACTTCACAATAGTTCGAAATGATAATGGAATAAAATGATGCATAAAATCAAAATATGACATGACAGAATAGATTATGCCTCTTGTCATACAAACTGATATTACAGACCATTACACTACCGCACTGCAAATGTTGCTTGATCCCAATGAATAATCAAATTATGAAATCCGGTCAAAAACACATATACATATGAATAACCTGAAAACAATACTGCGAATTATTTTTTGAATTTCACTTTTTCTCGCAAATACTCCAGACCAACAAACTTCAGTGCAGCAAACGAGTTCTTAGAAAATTTTAAAACAAGTCATCAAAAAATATACATAAGTATAAAATATAGTGGTGGAAAAATAACCACATACAAAATCAGTGATAATTGATCAATATTTAATAAATTGATGGATGTAGCCGCTACTACGTGGTAGGATATCATAATGAAAATTTCTATGTTTTTACCACTTTTAATTGTAACTAACGTTACTGCAGTTTCGTCCTATATGGGCATTCTCAAACTAATACAATAAACTAACAATGATTCATTACATTCGCCAATGTATACCATTCAGGTACTTGATTGAGTACCTGAATTTACAGTTCGCAATGCGGATGTTCCAATTTAAAAACCGGAGAGTAAATTAAATCGATTTGATTGTTTAACAGGTTGCACCCGCAATGTTTATGCTTGTAAATTTCCAAGGATTCTAAATATTTGAGTTTGCAACCCTTCCTTGCATAGTGCAGAATTTCCGTATCGTTTAGATTCGGAAACTTGTGGTTCGGTACTACACGACAGCTGAACCAATTTATGACATTCATGAACATTCTCAATACCAATATTCAGTTCACACTCGAAACAGAGATAGAGAAACAGATAAATTTCTTAGACCTGACCATTACACACAATCAGAATAAATTTGAGTTCAATGTTTTCAGAAAACCTAGCTATACAGACATCACCATCCCAAGCGATTCTTTCCATCCAGACATTCATAAATTAGCAACCTTCAACTCAATGTTGGACAGAGCATTCGCACTGCCTGTGTCTGCAGACAATCTAGCTAGGGAAATTGATACAATTACACAGATAGGTCATAATAATGGTTTCAACGCAGATACTACCCAGAAATTAGTCAGGAAACAAAGCCGGAAATTCACTCACAGATTAATTTATCTTCAGGTCAATCAATCAGAAATCAAGAAATGGGTAACGCTAACATATTTTGGAGAAAGAACAGAAATAATCGCAGGTTCCTTCAGAAAAAACAATGAGGAAGTAGCATTCAGACCACATGCCAGGTTATCTCATTTCCTTTTCAATGCCAAAGATAAGGTCGACAAGTTAGAAAAATCTGTAGTTTATAAGCTTAAGTGTCCGGAGTGTAATAGTGTTTAAGTGGGACAATGCGGACAAAATTTCCAAAAACGGTATGCTGAACATGAAAGGTCCTTCAGACTAGGAAAAAATGATTCGACGTTTTCAAACCATTCCTTGGCATGCAACCACAAGTTTCCGAATCTAAACGATACGGAAATTCTGCACTATGCACGGAAGGGTTGCAAACTCAATTATTTAGAATCCTTCGAAATTTACAAGCATAAACATTGCGGGTGCAACCTGTTAAACGATCAAATCGATTTAATTTACTCTCCGGTTTTCAAATTGGCACATCCGCATTGTGAGTACCATTCAGGTACTCAATCAAGTACCTGAATGGTATATATTGGCGAATGTAATGAATCATTGTTAGTTTATTGTATTAGTTGGAGAATATCCATATAGGACGAAACTGCAGTAACGTTAGTGACAATTAAAAGTGGTAAAAAACATAGAAATTTTCATTTCTCTTTTCATTATGATCAATATTTGTTTAGCACATAGAATACATATACTCATATAGAATACAATTGAAAAAACTCATCTTCATTGCATTTGAGATATAAAATGTTACATTCAGAAATGTTATAGTCAGATTTCAAAATTGAGTTGATCACCTTCTAAAATCGGAAAAACGGTGTTAGGATTTGAAATAATAAAATAATAGTTGATTATAATGATATATACATAAATGAAGTAATCTTCATTTGAACATTGAACAACAAGCTTTGCACGGACTGGTTATCACTTATATTAGGAAACGAAGGAAGCAAAAAACGTCCCTATGTTTTGCGGATTCTTTATTATTATTACTACTTCAGAAATGTGTCTGTAAAATAAATCTTCATTCAGTTTGACTAAGTATTCAGTTCACATCGTTATCAATTTGATTGCATGGTATTGTAACTAATTAGGTCAACTGTAATTTCGTGTTGGAAAAAAAAACAGAAAACATATTATCTACTTCAATTTCTTGCCGATGAGGTATTACTATTTTAAAGTACGTCCGCTGCAATGTAAACTTCAAATAATGGAAATCCTCCTTGCAACAATATATTGATATTTTTAAATTTTCAGGTGACAGAGATGCAATTTGTGTATTGAATTTATGGAGTTTCGAACAAAAGTTCGTGCAGAATGAACATTATTCCAGAAATGCATATTTCAGCATAGAAACATGATATATCGAAGTGTGTCTGTTTCAATGAGCTTGCCACGTTGAAGTGAGAAGTAGTTTGCGTTGAAGAGACTGAAGATTATTCACAATCATTTTCACATACGTTGGTATTCAAAAAAGAGTATCGAATTGATCAACTTTTAATTTAATCGATTTTCGCATCTAATTCTTGATATGAGGTCATACCACATAGTTGAAAGTTCAGAATTTGAAGTGTATAGTAAAAATTGCCGTACTTTCAAATATTTTCCTGCGAGCGTCCATCATTGTCCGAAACCAAAAATGAGAAAAATACATTTGACTCAACACATTGATATCATTCATGAAGAAGTATAATGAACCATAGTACTATTAAATATCTGTTCTCATAATAGTGAATACTTTATCTTCCATCTGGTGAGTGATTTTTCAAGTCAGTTGGCAAGAAACGATGGCAGTCACAGAGGCTACCAGGCTACCATGCCTGAATGTCCTTGTATAGAATAATTCACCCCGGAGTTAGAAGACCCATAGTAAATTCTACTCAATCTAGTCAGGACCTAATTGGCGGTCAGTCTGACTACCTTCATCAGCTAGGTAGGCAAGGTGACTTGGGAAGTAGGTCCACTGTGATGTATTTCAGGAAGGCACCCTTCCATAGCTGCAGAGTAGTAACAAAATCCATCAGCCTACGGATCCTGTCAGGTAATCTGTAGCCATTAGCCATCCGGGCCGAAATTCGCAGCTCTGAAATCTCACCTGTGGGCCATATTCTGATAAATTCTCTACAGTAGCCAAAACGGCATACTGAATGCATTTCCGTTTATTGGTCGATATTGTGCATACCAATGTTTCTTTTATGTCTGTTCCTTATAAGAAAAATGGTGTCGTCAAGAATACAAATTTATATGTAAATATAACAGTAAACTAAACGATTTTTTATATAGATTTAATAAATTAACTGAAGGCCAAATAAACTATATTGAAAGCAATGAATCAAAGTCATTAAAACTCAGCAAAGTTACGATTGCCAAAATTTTATATCGTTTTCTGTCTAACAAAACATATTCATCTCCTAAGAATCTGAGGTTTGTTACTATTACAAATTTAGTCTCTACTAATAATGAAATAGCCTCCGATAATGATGATGATGTCTTCTTATCTACGGATCCTTCTGATGTGGTACATGAGTTCATTTTAGAAAAAGACTCGGTCGACAGTGGAAATGACGTGAATTTATTTCGAGAACATAATGATAACAATTCAAGTAATTCAAGGTCCGAATTAATAACCTCTTATATCGAAACAATTATCGATGGTAATGCTCTAAATGAGCAAGAACTTAATATTAGTAATAATTCAAGCAAAGTAGTTGGTTTAGAATCAGTAACCTTAAACACAGATGCTACTAGTTTAAATCTTCCTTTGGCCGATCATTTATTAGTGAACAATAAGGAGAATAATTTTTTATACCCCAGGTTATTCCAACTGAGTAGATTCCAAAGTTTATAATATATATATCATGTAAACGTTCAAAGCTTTATGAATAAAGTTAATGAAATATAACTTATGATAAATGACAAACATATAGATGTACTGTGTCTGTCTGAACATTGGATAGTTGAAGAGAACATTGATCATATTTCTCTCGAAAATTACAAAATAATTAGCAATTTTTCTCGATGCAATCATAGCCATGGTGGATCACTCATTTTTGTTAGAAACGATAT
>NW_019292152.1:0-43603 GCF_000500325.1 Leptinotarsa decemlineata | reverse complement strand
TACTTTTAAATTTCTGCCGGTCTGGCCTGTATAATATTTTGTTTTGTCCCATATACACCTTTTTTTTGTGAATTTTACAAGTATAAGTTATATTATACAATCATATTTTTAAAATATTTTTATGTGTAACAATGTGATGATTCAGTTCTCAGTCTGTCTTTTCATCATTCATTTTCGTACACGATTCTATTGTATTTAATTGACGTGCCAAATGTACAATATTGTATCAAATATTGGTGAATAAATATTCTATTCTATTTTATTCCATTGCGTTTGCCGGTCTGCCTGAAGGACTGCACAATATGTTCTCTTACGATGAAAAATACCTAACGACAACTTCATCTGATAACTATTTTCCAAAAGTACATGTTTACGAAATCATAATGCAACAGACGCACGGGTTCGAAATAAAACTTGAAAATACTCACATTCTGGTATCTGTAGGTTAGGGAGGGTGAGTGTAGACTAACAGCAGTTAGGCCACATGTGTTGTACATTCTCACGAGGAGTTGTCCTCATGGGTCATCGTCCATCCTGTCCTTTCCAGGAAGGTGAACAGGTCACTAGGAGACATCTTTACATTGGCAGGTGAAGGCCAAGACTCGCCGAACACACTGTCTTTGGCAACCTTGAGGTGTCCCACGGTGGCCTCCGCGAAGGTTTTGGAAGGTTCAGCGATATTACTGTCGGTGCGCGGCTTCTTCAACCTTCTTGGGGTTCCCTCCGTGGAGATGCACAAGTGAGGGAGCTTTTCTGCAGGGGCAGCCGGTTCTTTGCCTTCATTCAAGGCGGAACTCTTGGCGCTCGCCGCAGGAAGTGTCCTTGCTGTTGGAGGTGATCTGCTATGTCCAGCCTCATTCCAAGCGGTAGATTGGGGTGGACATTTCTAGTCATCCCCAGTCACCGCCTTAGATTGAGGTGAGCACTTCTGTCCAACCTCGGGATTGGTTTTTGTTTTTGTTGTTTCTATTTTTGTGTTGTTCCATTCATGTGTGTTTCCACGAGTAGCAAGGGAAGAGTTTGGTCACCTCTGGCAGAGCCCCGCATTATCAAAGGTAGGCTGATTACAATACGGTTTCGCCCAGTTCCCCAAGGGGATCGTTGACGACCGCAAATCCCCCTGCCGCTATTCAGCTGTCGGCACGATTCCTTACACCTTAGCTTGGGTAGGCTGGTCCACAGTAGCAAGTTTTACATGCTACTGAGGACCAGGGATTTTAGTTTCACTCACCCTACTGATTTCTGCCACTGACCAGGAGTCCGGCGACCCCGTCCGTAAGGCCACATTGGCTTTCCGGGCAGGGCCTCCAGTCCCCTGGCCGTTCCCCTATCCGCCACCTGGGGAAGCGCCCGATAGGTAGCCCCTTACAAATTTTTGTCGACTCCTTTAAACTCCTCCTCAAATTTTCTTTCAACCATCTTCTCATCGACTACTTTTCCCCGTGGGTTGACCAATAATTGACTACTGAATAATGATCAAACTCAACATTATTTCACTTTGAATACAACAAACACTAAAACTTCAACTATCATTCGAATGTCGTCTTACTAGATCGCTTCGCGTACCACACTGTAACATACACTTGACTGTCTCAATGGGCGAGTGTATATTTGGCAATCGAAGGCGTTGGAAAATTCCTCGGAATTCCCTTGAAGTCGGTAGAATATCCGGGAAATGCCGGTCGAACTGAGCGCGCTCTTTGCCACGTCACAATTGGTTTATGGCTACCAGTGGCGGCCGGCGTAATTTTCTCTAGGGTATGATTCACAACCTTATCAGAATTCAACACGCACCATGGCGAATACCACGAACAGCGTTGGATTATATCCGACAGGCGTCAGTGCAGGAATCATCACAGAAAATTTCCTGCACATGCAATTGGCAAAACAACTGAAAGAGTCGATCTTCAATTCTTGAACGGGCACACTTGCAGACCGGTTTCGGGCTTCTTAGCCTCTCGTCAGTGCAAGATAGTGACCATCATTGACCTAAAGTCAATGATATTCCATAATTGAAAATCGAATTCTTTCAGATAATATCATTCCTCGTCATAAGTTGGAGCGAACACCAAAAATGTCACTCCATCTAGTGGACGAGGTACTGACCAATTGCATATCCGAAATTTGCCCGATTCCTATGAATAAGAAAGAAAAACTTTCTTATTAGTCAGTGGGCTATGCTTGAAGACTGGCAGTAAACAAATCTAAGGAAATGAACTTTAAACGTTCGTGCCAGTCTCGGATATACCTACACAGTGGGTTGAATGGACTGACGACTATCAGAAAACAACTACTACGCTGGCTAATACCACGAACGGCGTTTGAACGGCGTTGGATTATACCCGACAGGCGTCAGTGCAGGAATCTGCACAGAAAATTTCCTGCATATGCAATTGGCAATACAACTGAAAGAGTGGACCTTCAATTCTGGAACGGGCACACTTGCAGACCATTTTCGGGCTTCTTAGCCACTCGTCAGTACAAGATAGTGACCATCATTGACCTAAAGTCAATGATATTCCATAATTGAAAATCGAAATTCTTTCAGAGTATTTCATTCCTCGTCTTGAGTTGGAGCGAACAACAAAAATGTCACTCCATCTAGTGGACGAGGTATTAGCCAGCGGAGTAGTTGTTTTCTGATAGGCGTCAGTCCATCCAACCTACTGTGTAGGTATATCCGAGACTGGCTTGAACGTTTAAAGTTCATTTCTTTAAATTTGTTTACTGCCAGTCTTCAAGCATAGTCCACTGACTAATAAGAATGAGCAAACAACTGTGAACATTTTCAATTATTATCATGAATAGGTCTATCCTTATATCAAGCAGCAATCTCGATTGATGTAGATATCAAATATGTTTCAATGGTAATTCCACAGAATATTGATAATAGTGATACATACTGAAACATACTGTCCTCATGAATAAAAAATGTTAACGTCAGTAGAAATTTCAACAAAATACTGAAAAAATTTCAAGATATGAGTTATTAGCTTCTTGATAAGCGATTTACCATTAATACTTCTATTTAGCGCCACATCCGTGATGAAACAGATTTGTCTGTCACACTTTGATTAATTTCATCTGATAATATGATTTTGTAAGTTTGGTTCTACGAGAACATCATATATTTCTCTCAATTGAAGACATTCTTAATGTTTTTTTGAAACTTGAACATTTTAACCCTTTTGTATTATTTTAAAACTATATTATTTCATAATGTTATATTGAAGTTCGCAACTGAAACAAAAAACATATCAATCATCAAATCATTGGAAGATCAACTGGCAAATAAATTATCCATTCCTTTTATGAATATTATATAGCAAATTTCTTTTTGAAAAGATTGTGTGTCAAGAAATAGTTGATGGTAGTTTCGCGTTAAACGTTCCCGTTTACGACTAGATTCTATCCATTTTAACAGTTCCTTTGGTGAAACGATATCTTTACTGTGTTAATGCAATGCATTCATAACTCGAATGAAAGTTTATTACGTTGACGTGACAGAAGACTATAACTTAATTTAGTGGTAAATTTCTGCTGAACACCTCTGTTCATTCAATTCACCCGATGTCTCACAGGTTTTGACATGGAAATTGGTAATTTGTGTAATGGAAAAATTATACACAGGATGTTATTTGAGCAACGGAAGTTGAATGGATATGAAAAGTATATCAGCTGTTTCAAATTTTCCATCAAAGATGAGCTAACTCTTTACATTCTGATGTACGTTTGGCTTCTATGATCAGTTATATGACGCAGTATTGGATTGTAATCCTTATTTTTAATTTGATGTCTGTACAAAAATCAGTGAATTTGGTTCTACATTACATATTAATATTTCTTCCAATCGAGATTGCTACTCATAAGTGATACAGTCGATATAATTGCATCAAATGTAGTGTAAGAAGAGAGCCGAAACCCTTCGTATTCAGTGTTATTTCCATTTTTGAAACTCAAACTATCACTCACAAAAAGTACAATGTTCAGAATACCTATAATGAACCAAATTTTTTTCATAATTGCTCTCTTGACGAAAGAAGTAAAAGCAATTTGGAATTTTTTCATACCTCACGATCTTTTCCAGAGTAGGTTTTTTGAATAGCTCTATTCTGCATATATTTTTACATTTCTCCTGATGTAAATATGCGCATTTGCTTTGAGAAAACTTATTTCGAAACGAAATCTAGAAACACTCATCTCCCCCAACGTTTCTACAGAGTAGGTTCTGGTAAATACCTGCTTGGAAAACAACTACTTCCCCGGCTAATACTAACAGACATTCATGAAACGACGCATTATCTCTCGTCAGGGCGCAGGAAAGATCCGAACCAAACGCAGTGTGTCTTTTGTCTTAATTGAATTGCAAACAAGTTTTTGAGGCAACAGTGTTTTTCAACCTCGGGAGTTCGTAAGTTCTAGAAAAAGATAAGTGTTTGTAGCTCATACACTACAATGAAAAACTATAATCACAACAAGACAGTTGTATCTATTTCTCAACTGATCGAACGTGATTCTTTGATTGGAGACTTTCAATGTTTATTCCTGAAGAAAATGTTATTTCGCTCTATAATAGAAAGTGAAAAATGATAATAGGTATCGAAAGGTCTCTTGTCAACTCTAGATATTCCAATATTCTGTTCATTCCGAGGACATCAATATTTTGGGGAGAGAATGTTCATGCTATTAGTATGGCATCAGATGATAGTATGCTTCAGCATTAACGGTAAAAACAGCTATAGAGTTTGTCCAATAAATCTCTAGTTCTTTCTAAAAATGAAGAAATATAGGCCTTCAGTGTTGACAAAAAGTATAGTCGAAGTAACCTTCATTGTGAATACTCAAAACTATCGGCATCTCAAAGGCAAAAAAACAGTACAGAGAAATAATGTCGCTGCGAATTAGTCCACGTGGACTGAAGAATTGGCGGTTCGTATTGGATCATTTTTACTAACTGGATTTTATGATTGGCTGAAGAGTCATAAAATCAAATTTGGAGTCATGTTGCGTTGACGAATAGAATATGGGGATGAGTATCGCAGTTGTTTTGTCAATGTTTAGTTCAGGAAGTGATCGCGATTTGAGGGTTGAAATTTGATAAAGGTGCAGTTATAATTACTTAAAACTGTTTAAAATGTGGCGTCCTTGGACAAGTACTAGTAGTAATAACAACAACAACAGAGTGATAACAACGCAGACTTTTTCCTGTGTAGTGATTACAATAGCGATGGTGAACGATGCGAAAAAGAGATATCAGTGAATAAGATTGGGATGCATTCAAATATTAACACAGAGAGTATGTTCCAATGTATATAAGAATCTACATCTAAAGTTTGGTTTCGAGGGAAACGAACTATTACAAGCAACATATGATTTGACCGAAATTCCCTTCTCAATTTTACGTAAAATAGTCAAAAACAAACCGTGTGAACGCAAGACGCGATGTAATACGGGATTACCAAAACCTTTAGATGTTCATCTGATAAAAATCATTGAAAAAAACAATATACGACTGTTATAAAAGCAATGAGATTCCTACAACTGAAATCATAAGGAAGAAATTGAATACTTCCGGCCATAACGTGAGCTGCTGTGACAAAACTCTTCAGAATTGGATAAAGAAACTAGGATTTATATTCAAAATAATAAACAGATGTCAAGTAGTTCTGGAAAGCAGAAGAATAGTGGAATTGCGTAACAAATACTTAGAACAAATAAGTAAATATAGACAAGAACAATGACAAATTTTCTATTTGGAAAAACTTGGTATGACACTCACGACACAGTTACGAAAGGGTGGACTTATGGTTCGAGAATGTGTACGCCTAACATCCTGCAAACAAAGGATCGCGACTAATCATTGTGCATTGCGGAGGAAGTGAAGGATGGGTTCCGAATTCTTTGAAATTTAGTGGAAAAAAAAACTTTAAATAACTAAATATAGACAAGAACAACGATAAATGTTGTATTTGGACGAAACTTGGTATGATTTTTATATAATCAGAAATAATTATTGAATAACAAAATTGGTTAGCACTTTAGGTATATTATTAAAGGAGAACTGTTAGAAATTAGGTTGCACTATATCGTTTACTTCAACTATACTATCTATTGAAAACACTTTCCTAACACCAGAATAAAAAATTACGGTCTCTCGATGCGCGTTTTGCTAACCAAGTGAGCATCCTCAGGAGATCATTATGACGAACTATGAAGAAAGTACTATACTAAATAAAATGTTACACAGCTCGGACAATTTCTTCGACTTTTAATCAAGAAACCTTTTCCCAATAGAGAAAAATCAAAATGTCAAGCAATCCCGAGGGGTCGTGTTATCGAAACTCGTAAACAAATATCAAACTGTTTTTGAAGACTGTGTCGAGGAGAGATACATACGTACAAAAAAATAAATATTTTGGAATATTCTTCCCTCCCATCTACCTACACCGTAGCTTC
The DNA here is from genome assembly GCF_000500325.1 of Leptinotarsa decemlineata. Lineage (NCBI taxonomy): Eukaryota > Metazoa > Arthropoda > Insecta > Coleoptera > Chrysomelidae > Leptinotarsa > Leptinotarsa decemlineata. Next base: position 37,147 of record NW_019292152.1, on the reverse strand, counting down.
TGATAAATGCCTACTGATAAACAACTACTTCACCAGGTAATACCTCGCTGGATATCGAATTATATCCGACAGACATTTAGGCAAGATAACTCAGAAGTTAATTTCACAGATGTTTCTCCTTTATCCAGCAGCAGGACCATGCTGAAATCATTCAAATAGATCACCTACAGACCGGTTTCGAAGTATTACCTCTCATCAGTAGAGGAGAACTCCGACCCAAACAGCAAAGTGCCTGGGACTCGATTGATTTCAACGCGGCTCAACTGTATGTATGAAACCTTCGTCAAGTTTGTCAACTAGTAACAGATTCATCTTGTGAACAAAGCTCCAAGCGAGAAATGAACATCCCATGTACCGATATACTAACAGGTACAGGGTTATTCACTATAAATTACCCACCCATTATCATCGTTATTAATGCCTACAGAAAAAAAAAGTTAAATGTTAAAGTTGTGTTCTTATGACTAAATTTTGATGAAATGCCGTCAAAAATACAGAGGCGTGCAGATTACAGGGGATACAAATTTTTTAATATTTTTTTCAAATGGGACACCCAGTATATTATTACATTTTTGGAATGGTCTTTTTTCCTGATTTCAAAAATTACCATATGCTACCCCTATCTTATACCGTTTTCGAGTTATTAGACGTCGATTAATGGTGAATTCATGCACGACGTAACTTAGTCTTAACATAACTCAATCATAAACTCAAGATGAAACTATAATTTTTCATGGTAATGTTCATGCACGCGATTTAATAACTTGAGAGTGATTTAAGAAAGTCATAAGTTGGTCAACTTTCAATTCTTCGTGAAAATCAGGTTCTGCGACTCCTGCGCGTCGGCGGCTAAGCTGGCTGAAAGAGTCGTTCTGCAAAGGCTCAACGAAGAAGTTGAGGACCGAAACGTTGTGCCTAACGAACAATTCGGATTCAGGAGCGACCACTACACCGAGCTACAGGCTCTGAGACTGCTCAAAAACACTATTCAAGAGCTAAACAACAATCGCAAAGTTCACGTCGTCCTTTTTTTAGACATCTCGAAGGCCTTCGACCGTGTATGGCACGAAGATCTTCTGCACAAGCTACTCGCGTTCGACCTGCCTCGGGACCTGATCCGGTGGATTGGGTCTTTCCTGAAAGACATAACGTTTCAGGTCAGAGTAGAGGGCTCCCTGTCTGACAACAGAGAGATCCTCGCTGGAGTGCCACAGGGAAATGTGCTCTCTCCCACGATATACTCGCTCTACACCAGCACCCCCCGAAGTCCGAGCGTGTGAAGATATCTCTCTACGCCGATGATACGGCTCTCATCTTCATGGGTCTGGAGCTCGAGATCGTCTAGATGCAACGCGAATTGGACGACTTTGAGCGTTCGTACCTCGAATGGAAGATCCGAGTGAACCCAGAAAAGACTCAGGGGATAACTATGGAAATAACGATATTTTCTCCGGCTAGGAAAGTGAGGATCTCTGGAAGAGAGACAACTGGCAAGCGCGAGTAAAGTACCTCGGCCTTCTAATAGACTGCAGGCTCACCTGGAACCCGCACATTGTATCAGTTAAAACAAGGATTGAGGGTCGGATAGATAGCTAGATCTTCAACAGAAGATCTAAAATGAGTCTTAAAAACAAAATTACCATCTACAACACAGTGTTCAAGTCTGTCATCATGTATGCTTCACGCGTCTGGGGACAAGCGGCTCTATCTAATATCTCCATTCTGGAGAGGTTGCAAAACAAGTTGATAAGGATAATTGTGAATGCTCCGTGGTTCGTGCGGAACGAGGCCATCCGCAGAGATTTGCAGCTGCCTTCCATTCAGTAGTCCATTCACTCGAGGAATCGGCGAGTTTCTGATTGCGCAGAAACTCATGATAATCCGTCAGTTAGGAAAGCTATAGATTATGCTGTAGAAGACCCCTTCTGATATAGAAGGCTCCGACACTATGTCGAATGTGGCCCTCATGTCCCCCGTTAACAAATGAACAAATTCTTCATCTATCTCACCCCAGCCAGGCATGGGTATAACGTGAAGGGCGGCACTGATGTCTGAGGACATTTATGTCGCCATCCCATTATCAAATGAGACCCATTTGTCCTTCTGATAAACGACAGTTAAAAGGGTAAAGGAGCCAGGCTCCAACCTGAACAAGATCAAGATGGTTGTCGATCGACGTATTTTACTATTCAATAGCTTTCTTGAGCATCTCCTAATTAGAATTATACTACACATAACACTTCTAATAAACCGTGTGGGAAATCGAAAGAGCCGCAAGCATGACTGCCAGGGAAAAAATCCAAAAATCCAAAAACAACTTCAGTGAGAAAAGCAAGTTTTGACTCATAAACATTGCAGAATTTTCATCTCTCTGAGAGATTTCCTTTCAAGAAAATATCCCAGATAAGAATGGTGGTCGCGTGTATAATTGATGAGCGAGCGATGGTAAATAATGATTCCTCATCGACATAAACGACAGGTATCGAAGTCACTAGATATAACAAAAGGGTGCAGTTGAGTTACCTCTTCGGCCATCTGACTTGAGTGCTTTTGATTCATTTCTATGAAGAACGAAGTGCCTCATCGGAAAACCTGCTAGGACAAATAATTGATGTATGTAGCGATGTGCCGCCGCAAGAATTCAAAATGTACGAGAAAGATTTGAAGATAACCTGAAAGTTCCACAAGGTTGGTCGATAACATTTCCAGTATATATCTGACTACTGACTTTGGTAAGGGTATATAAAACGCAACCCATCGATCTTATATTTTGAAGTTTATTCTTTCATTTTTACTACCACACAATTTCTCATCAATTTCCTGTGCTAAGCCAGGTTTCCTTTCAGTAATTATTAGTGATAACCTTTAATGAAATATGGTCAAACGAAAGTATGTTCATAATTATCAATTTTTGATTTGAAATAGGTGAGTATATATCTACACAACACAAAAAATGCGATCTCAACCACCCTTCAAAATTATTCACTAGGAACGTAGAACAAAAGCGATGCAAATGCAACCTATTTCTCATGTTCCATCGATTCTTCAGGCTACCTGTATTCAAGTGAGAGTGATTGCATCATCTGTATCAAAGACGACATCTATGGGATCGACAGAGAACTCGATCTTCCATAAAAAAAATCCCCAAGGCGATCAGTTGCAAAGTCAAATTTCATCATCGACCGTTGACGAGATTTGTCTACTGTCTTTCACTGCTTTCAGTGCAAGGCAGCTAACTGAAAACCAGAGCCCAAACCGAAAGAATTCGACACCAAACAACGTTGTTTGAACCCGCAATAGGTCTCTTCAACGATGCCAGGCTGATCCACGAATGCGTTACTTGACTCAACTTTCCTTAAAGAACAAACCTGATTATGTGAGTATAATAGAAGTCTCTGGTCATATATGTTTGTCTGAACGCAATAAACTCAAAAGCTATCAAATTGATTTTCATAGGGTTTCCAATAATTAACAAAGTGATTGAAGATGAAGATTGATTTTATAATTCATCAATATTTAATATGAATTGATAGAATATGAAGTTGTCTTTCGTAAGATTTCGGGGCCATAATGCTACCGGTGCTCATAGGTCTACAAATAATATATTTCATGTAAAATGTACTCTACTCATTTCAATGTTTAGAAAATATTGAAATTATTGCGTGGCAAAATGATTTCAAGCAACCTAACAAATCAGTGCGAAACGCGTGATGAAGAAAAGTTGCAATGCATCCGTTGATATTCTTCCATGTAGTGGAAATGCAGCCTGAGCATTTTCATTTCGAGTTTTTTCAAGTATTCAGGTACTCTACGATTTCAAATTAAAAACTGATAGTTGTGAACATATTTTTATCTGAGTGAATGTTTTGAAAGGTCATCATCATTATAACAATCAGAGTACCTGGCTTCGTATAGGAAATTGATACGAGATTATGTGACCAGATAAGAAAACCACACATTATGAGTTTTATTCAAAATTCAAAGAATCCGAATCGAAATATCAAACGACCTCATTTTGAAGAAAATTGTCATTTTACAATTGGTTCATAATTTCCTACAAATCAGTAAATTCATATCGCGAATTTATGGAATAAAAATGCACTAAAGATTATTTTATTCACAAAGCTCGTTTTTATCAAGGATTCATGTCATCACCAAAAATATGTCCAATGAAACCCACTACACATAAGTGATTTAGCAATTAAGCCCTGCTTTGATGGTGTTAATTGTTTGTCGGGTGTTGAATATTTTTATAACAAATAAAACGAGGGGACCTGTTTCTTTGATTGACAGGTGAATGGTTCATCAGGATAGAAAATCGATTACTGAATTGTTTGGGTAATCCATCAGGATTTGCTCTATAGACAAAAAGGATGAGTGCGAATTGGGATTTAACTTCATATGCTATCATTTCTCTCATATACGTATACATGTGTCAGAATCAGGAATCAAGTTGATAGAAATATTTCCCTGACATCAATTCTGAATGGTGAAATAACCGAATGTGATCCGCTAGTGAAAACTGAGTGAAACATTGACGATGAAGTATGGATTATGCAGTTGGAATTTATTTATCACTTGAGTACACAATAAATCTCAGTTCACCGAAATATTAAAAATTGTGTTGTTCAATTCAATTCTCCCATAGAGCTGGTTTTTCAGACATCATCTTAGCTTCTAGCAAAGACTAAATCATTGAAAAATCACAGAAAAAGCCTTTGAACCACATTCTACTGCAAAATAAAAATTTGAGGTAAACATATGCATATACGTAAATATATAAATTCGTTAGGGTAATCTATGGGAAAACTAATTGAAATAATATGTCGAAATTAGAGAAAAATAATTATATGTTGATAAACTATAAGCTCAAACTTGTAATGAGTCGATACTCAACAATATTGATACTCAAAAAATCTCATAAGAATCGGAAGGTTTTCTATGGAAGCTCAAAAATTCTTCACACCTACTGGTTGATAGAGCATGTCTATTTACAGTCGAATGATTCATTTTCATTGAAAAAAAAGCAATTTGAATTTCTTCATTGTATAAGAAGGAAAGCTTTGACGGCCCAAGTCACGATTGAAGAAAAGAAAATTTGGAGTGGTAGGCCATGGTCAAATGTAACCTGAAGTACCAAACGTTACATCTCCTACGGCGACAGACATCATCAGTAGTATGTCTCACTGATGCCGCAGTGGCAGACGTTCACTACTTCAGGTTCCATTCGTCCACAACCTACCAGCCCGGATATTTTGCTCTTCAATTTTTTTACTGATTCTGACAAGTTATCTCTGCACCCACAGATTCAAAAATCTGTAAACTTTTTGAACTATATTTGATAGTGTTAGCTGAACGTTTGTTTGAACTATTACCATTTCATTTAGAGCATAATGAAATAATGAATTCATATTTCAGAAAAAAATGTCGAGTATTAGGTGTCCAATATAAGTGGACATATACGAAATATTCAATATTTCATAAATTATCAGTATCCGCAATCGTCTTTGTGTGATAACTGTCCTATTTCTGATACTTTAAGACTATATATAGGTCACTTGGGTGCCTTCACTCCGCCACACGCTCCTTTCGGTTTTACCTTCATTGTATCATAGTTCATTTTCCAGCTTCATGAGAGGTTTCTGTGGATATCCATACTAGCATGGCTGATTGCATCTTTGTTCAATATGTACGAAATTTTTTTGTACTCTCTCCTGAACCAGTCATTTTTTCTGTGGCTGATAACAGCTTTGGGTTTTATCGTACTCTGCTATTCTCGATTTACTAGTTGCTACTTCTTGATTGTTTTTTCGTACTTGTATATAGACTTTCAGAGTCCTCTTGATCTCACGGTATCTTGGTATCTTCACCACCATGTTTCGTGAGGACAATCCACATTGGACGTCTTTCTCCATCATGAATATTATGGAAGGTCTCTATTCCATGTTCATGATGACTACAGTCGTTGAAAGAATTCCGTCTTACATGACGAATTTGTTTATCACATGGAAATAGCGATTCCCGACACCGCATTTCAGAAATTTCATGATAGCCCCCACTGGTAAACTCATGGACAATACTCACATCCTAAATCGGTACGACCCAAGGACCGTTATATAACATAGGATAGCCAGATCCCTATACCAGCAACGTTGTCGTGCGTGAACCGAGTCCCCACTACTTTATGACATCACTGCGGACCCGTAGCCGTTGGTATATCACGGTGTGTGACTGTGAACGCGATGAGACACGTTGTTAAGTGACGGTTTTTGTGTTTATACTTCTTCGTGCATGTAAATGAAAGAATTTTTTTACAATAAACATGCCAGGACGTCGTTGCGCTATTTTTGGTTGTAACAACTGCCGTGTGTCCACAAAACTTACCGAAAAAGACATTGTTTACCACAACTTTCCTAAAGCAAATGATTTCGTATCGGGTACTGTACGAAAAGAATGGATAAGACGCTGCAAAAGAGCGGATAAATGGAATCCTGATACCAGTCAAATTTGTTCCGTTCATTTTACTAGCAATGATTACGAAAGAGACCTGAGAAACGAATTATTAGGATTGCCTGTAAGGAAACTGCTTAAAAAAAGTGCTGTACCTAGTTTAAATCTGCCCCAAACCTGTACAACATATGTACCAAAAAATTCATCGCGAGAGGCAAGGTATTTAAAAAAGGAAAAGGTGACACGTCACAAAGAAGAAATGGATAAGATTTTCGAAAAGGAGCCAGAAGCTACTTCAGTCGACTTGAACCTTACCATNAATAAAATTAAACAGTGGAACAAGCACTTTGAAATTTACCATGGCGACAACAAACTAAGGAGAGAGCCAATGGTTGTCAAAAAATTATCTTGAAAAATTAAAAAAAGAGAAAGTTCACCTTTTGATATAATCAAACTCTTCTGTAAACTGAGGACTGTTATTCGTATGAATTATTTAAACACAAAACAGTTTTTAGACAGTCAGTTAAAAAGGGCAGGTAAACGCAAGATTTGCAGTACCCCAAATTCTGACGTGAAACGGAAATTAGCTAAAAAAATGAAAAAAACTATTATGTAATAATTCTTAAAATTATTATTTATATTTTTAATGTTTAAAAATAATCATTACATAGTAATAGGTATGTAAATGTAGTTAACTTCTTTATTACAATTTATTTTTCAATAACAAAGAACGTATGTTAAAGTAAGCACCCATTAAGAATTTTATTTAATTGTTCTTTCCTAATGTAGTTTTTGTTCTATTTTCGTGAATAAAGTTTGTACTTCCTTTTAAAAACTTTACTACATCAATTTCTCAATTTGTATTGATTAAATGAACGAAAAATGACCCAAAAGTGAAACAAAAAATATAAAATGTAATATTCGCTCCGTATGTGTAATGGAGAACGCTTTGAGATCGGTCCGCGGTGACGTCACCGAGCGCTACTCGACTGGCGAAAATCTGTAGTCATCCAGCTATCCTATTTTATATAACGGTCCTTGGGTATGACCAATCAGCCTTACATTCTTCATGTTGGAAGACTTGCGAGGATACTTGACACATTAAGAGGGTTACATTATATGCAGCCCGCCTGAAGAACCACCAGTATTCCTATCAAACCGGCTAATCGACAGATTTAGCATAAATCAACTTTGTGAAGAAAATTTCCCAATCTCTTGACAACATGGAAATTGCGGTTGCTGTATTTCTCGATATTGAAGGAGACAATGCACTACGTAAATACATAGGATCGTGCCTTCGACACAAAGAAAGTAGATCTGCAAGCTCATGCAGATGATCTTGTCATCTTGGCAAGGTCCATGTTTGGAAAGAGCAGCTTGTAATAACAATAATCCAAAGCACGATGACCGTTGTTCACAGTTGGGGCCTGAGAGAGCAGGCACAAACTGTGTATTGTCAACGTTAGCAAAACTGTGACGATCCCCTTCACCAGGAGGAGAAAATTGGACGATCTAACGCCACTTTTCCTCAATGGTGAGGTCAGTCCATTCGAAACGGGGGTGAAATATCTTGGCATTATCCTTGATAAAAAATCACCTGTAACGCTCACTTGGAAAAGTTTTACAAAAAGCCAGACTGTCCCTATGGACATGTCCAAGGATTCGTGGTAAAACTTGGGGCTTAGGTCCCAAACAAATCCATTGGATTTATGGGATGATTGTCAGAACAATGATGTCTTATGGAGAAATTGCCTGGGGTCAAAGCTTTACAGAAAATGGCTCAGGCGAAACTCTTTGGCTCACAGACAGGCTTGTCTTGCCATCAGTGGTGCGATCAGTACCACACCGTCCAGCGGCCATGGAGATCCTTCTAGATCTACCTCTTCTCCACATTATTCTGGAGAGATGAACTAGATGAACTGCATATAGATTAAATTGATTTGTGCAATTGGCAATGTGTATAAATCAATTTAATGCACAGTACCACAGACTGCTGGTTGACACTGGAAGTCACAGCATTCTGACCTCTGAATTTATGCCTCTAACTGTCAACTACGAATTGCCGAATAGAGAGGACTGGGTGCTACGGAAGAAGGAAATATTGAGAATAGATGGTTTTGATTCTCAGATGGGTCAAAAACACCTTCATGTTCTGGTTTAGTTGTTTTCAGTCGCAGACCCAGGACAGAGATATCAACCTCCCTAAAAATCTATGCTACTGTATTTCAAGCAGAAATTGATAATATTGAATTGTGCGCGAATATATTGGAAGCATCCAACCTCATACACAAGTCAAAACAAATATTCTCAGACAGTCATGCGGCGTTGGAAGCTCTTGGCTCCTATCGAGCAACGTCTAAATTGGTAGCAAATTGCCAAAAACGACTCTTTTCAATAGGAAGTCTCAACAGAATTGTCTCTGGTTTGGATTCCTGGGCTGGATTTCTGGCCTGGGAGCCGAATCAGGTTTTCAGAGTTTGGCAGACGTACTCTCACTATCTGTCCTGAAAGACCACTCACCATACAAACGAATCGGCTGCGCAAAGAAGCTGTGTTTATTTGGTGGAGTTTGAATAGGTGTGAGCCACAATGAACCCTTGCGAGTTCCAACAAAATTTTTGGCATACAGGCTTCCTACAACGAGACTTATGAGTTGACTTTGTTCTTTGACTTCCATTACCTTCGGTAACTCGACAAACTGCCTAGATTTTTTCACGAACTATGAGATTTTTCATTTGTAGAATGATTGAAAGTAACTGTCTTCATTTTACGCCAGTTATTTCGGTTCTACCTTCCATCGGAAGTAGAAATCTAGACAAATTGTGGTTAGCTGAAACTAATAATTAATATCCGACGATTTCTCCTTTTTCGAAACAAAAACTTGACCCACAGGATTGACTCATTTCAATGCATTTATATGTACTTCAAAGTATGTTACAAAAAACCATTGTTGAACTGTAGCAGGGCTGACCAACAATTTCTAACAGGCTTACTCATTGATCATTGATCATTGTAGTTTGACTCATTATATGCTGAGAATTGGACTGTCGAAAGTAGTGCGTAACGTTTCTGTTCGAAGGATGATAAAAAAGCAGAGCACAATATTTGTGCCTGCCTTGCTGTGGATCGAATCAGGTTTGACAGATTTTTCTTCTCACCACTCACCTGAGAAGCTGGACTTTTTCTGGAGTTTGAGTTGATGTGATCCACAATAAACCCTCGTGATTTGCATTAGAGAGTCCACTCAATTTGGTTCTAACATAACCTTCTTCATAACTATTAGATACCTGAAGATCTGATTTAACACTTACATCAACAAAAGAGAATTCCTCATTGAAATTTTCTCTATTCACGATCATTGGAGTGCATACATATTTCGAAAAAATACAGAGCAATATGATCTGATCGATTTCAATCTGGATAATAGATGTTTTCTGCTGAGAACTTCATTTGTTACAAGTACGCGAATATTCTTCGTTGAAAATCGTTTCCATTAAGTTAGTAAGTGAAAATACAAGTTTACCAATCTGTGTTCGTTTCGTACAAAACGACAGGAGCAAATTTCCTAAAAGTTTTTTCCCCAAGTGGAATTTCAATTATTCTACCTTGGCATCGACAGCCACTTTTTCAACTAAGCCCAGATCTTACGACTGTCATTCCAACTTTATTTGCTAGGGCTTACCATAATATATTTTTTCCGCTGAATTTTGTGAACTGAACAATTTATTTCCCCCACTGAACTATTGCTAAGATAATGCTTATTGAACAGTAATTCATCGAGTGGAACTATATACGAGTCGTTTTATGTGCAAGCACTAACATTGATTTACTACCTACTTATTTATAAAATCATACAGATTTTATTTTTCCAAAATAAGTTATCAAGTTGTGAGTCATGTGAGAGCTAGTTAGCTTTCTTATTGTAATTAGTGGCTGGTTGAACAATGGATCTAAAAGAACTGTGGAGGATTCCAAAAATGAAAAATATTCAATTTTACCACTCAATTACAAATTGAATTATATATGCAGGTGAATAACAAACTATCCATTTCAATTCATGAATGTTTGTTTGTATCCTTCTCTGCTGAATTTTCTGATTCGAATTTGTTTGATTGAATTTATTCTATGGGTAAATAATTTAATCAAACAATATCTATTATCGTCAGTAAATATTGAAGACACCACTGGTCTGATTTTCCATCATACACGTGGTATATATTACTGATATTTTTCAACCCTTTTCGGTCTTGAGAAAAACCATTAATTAGTGTTATTCAGTTTGGGTGTATTGAAGCACGTTTCTCAAAAAATCGCATATTACATTGTTGCTTCAACAGAAAAAAATAAGTTGTGATCACATATATCTTTGCTCCAACAGAGGAAAAAATAGTTGTGACCACAGCTCAAAAATAAAGCATTCACGAATCAACTCCAGACAGCACTGTTCATACCCGGAATGAGTCTTATCAGTGGCACCAGGCTGAACCTTGCATGCCTTGCTTGACTCAACTATCTTTGAGAAACAAGTCTGAAAATGTTAAAGTCATGACTACCAAAATAGTCATCTATGGGATCAACAGAAGACTCAATGCACAAATATCAATGATGAACGAGGATCCTAAAGGCGATCAGTTGCAAAGTCAAGCCACGACATTGATCGTCAAACAAGATTAGTCCGCTTTTTTGCACTACAGCTTTCACTTTAAGACAAGAAGGTGCAACCAGAGCTCAAAACCAAAGTGTATGTGATTTAACACCAGACAGAGAAGACATAGGTCTGATCTCTCATCATTTGTTTACCCGATGATGGCGTTTTTATCAACGGGAACATGTCGTCGCCTTTACTTTCTTAAGATTGTCCTTTAGGGGCAGTTGAGTCAAGCAATGCATGCATTCGTGGTTCAGCCTGGCATCAATGATGGGACATATGCAGGGTCTTGTTTATCATACACTTTTGTAGATTGATTCTTCTGTTGATTCTATAAGTGACGTTTTTGTGTGAAGAGTCTTCACTTTCTCAAAAAAAGAGACATGCGAACCCAAAATTATAATAAAAAATTGATTGACCAGAATCACTCTGGGAATCTAACTGAGTAACCATTTTGAGAATAACCCTGGTTGTTTCCGCTACAAATTATCTTTCTGTCGTCTTTGAAAAATTATCAAATGAATTTTATTCTCTTTCTCAACATATTTTGTATGAAATTACTTTATCAGTTCAGTTAGTGCCGTTTTGGAGATGATGAAGCTTCAACAACATTAAAATAGGCTTCCATCATCAGAATCATTAGCACATTTATATCGACTCTGGTTCTTGTATTCTTCATAGTTCATGTTAAGATCAAGATTTATGACATGATCTGAAAGGACACATGAGTGTTTTGAAAGCCTACAATCACTTTTGTGTACCATTATTCTTTATTTTCGATTTTCACTTGATGAATTGATGGATGTAGCCGTTACTACGTGGTAGAAAATCATAATGAAGAAAAGAGAATTGAAACTTTCTATGTTTTTTACCACTTTAATTTGTACCTAACGTTACTGCAGTTCCGTCTTATAAGGACATTTTCAAACATTGAACCAACAATGATTGTTCACATTAGCCCTTGTATAACACACTGTCGGTAATAATAGAGGTACTTAGCTTGATTGAGTACCTGAATTTTGTTTACTAGTGACAAAATGTGGATATGCTAATTTGAAAACCGATCAGTAAACTAAATCGATTTGATCATTTAACAGGTTGCACTCGCAATGTTTATGCTTGTGAATATCCAAGGATTTCAAATAATTGAGTTTGCAACACTTCCTTGCATAGTGCAAAATTTCCGTATCGTTCAGATTCGGGAACGTGTGGTTGCATGCCAAGGAATGGTTTAAAAAATATGTTTCAAAATATGTTTTTTCCGTTAACCAGCTATCGCATCTCTACGAAACAGAAGTCGAAACTTGTGCGAGCTAAGCACTAACGAGGTCTTACCTGTTAACGTGTGATTCCTAGCACGGACCTTTCATGTTCAGCATACCGTTTTTGGAAATTTCGACCACATTATCCCACATGAACACTATTACACTACGGACACTTAAGCTTATAAACTCCAGATTTCCCAACTTATCCACTTTATCTTTGGCATTGAAAAGGAAATCAGATAACCTGGCATGTGGTCTGAATGCCACTTCCATATTGTTTTTTCTGAAGAAACCCGCAATTATTTCTGTTCTTTTACCAAAATATGTTAGAGTTATCCATGCCAATGTAATCAATCATTGTTAATTTAATGTATAAATTTGAAAATGTCCTTATATGACGAAACTGCAGTAACGTTGCTACAAATAAAAGTGGCAAAAAACATAGAAAGTTTCAATTTTCTTATCTTCATTATATTATATATTTTTTATTGCAAAAAGTGTAAAGTCTGTACACACTACTTATTCATTTTCATGGAAAATGATTTCTTGTCATCTGATTTTGAATACATTTTATTCATCGGTAATAAATTCGTTGATGTTATTTCAATACCAGGTTCATTTTTGAAAACTTCAATAATCACTGGAGATAGTTGTAGAATGGAAGTAATTAATTATAATCCAAGCCAAATTCTCAACAACTCATTGAACATTTAGCAAGAACATCATCAGAGAAAATATTACCGCAAGAATTTTTCTCTTGTGATTTTTCTGAAATGTATATATAGTATTCAAGCGCTTTTTTTCAGAAGAAAAAAAAAGTTTCTCTGAAAATAAGGTTAATTTTTATGAAGAATGGATTGTAACTATTCTTAATTTATGCAGCATAAAAATTTTTCTGTTGAATTGAATCAATTTTATCTAATTGATCTCTTTCATGAACTCGGATTGTAGAGAAACTGAAAAATAAGTGTTTACTTTGTATGTCTTGACACACAAATGTAAGAAAAACATATCAAGTCCTTTTTCTGACTCGTTCAGTTTCCACGATGTTGATAAAGGAAATTTCCAGAAAGAAAAGTAAATGAATATTAAATCAATTATATGATGCTATCTTCCATGGTATATTTGCTTTCATAATTCTGTTATTCAGTTCATTGAATATTCAAATGAAAACAGACAGTCCATGTTGAAAAAGTTTAGTGGATCAATTTCAGAGTTTTCACCGTAGGCAAAATGAGATGATGGTAAATATTTCACTTCGATCATAGAGTAAACTTTGTTCTTGATGTGATACGGACTTAATCAAGAATGTTTTATATATGTATTAGGTTCCGTTTTCAAACGAAAATACACGGAATATCGAGGTGTAATAAAATCAGAAGGAAGGTTAAAAAGAGATCGCAGCAATTATGATTATGATTGATTATCCCAATTCGATTTCCCAGTGAAAAACATATCTCACCTTCTTGGAAGTACTTTGCAATAGAAATAGTACGGCTTGAAGTGAGATATTGAGGAACTAATAAACTAATGAAAAGAGCATTGGCTGTTCACTTCAAAAAATCTCCATCAAGTTTTTCTGTTAGTTCTCATAAAAGAGCATTGAAACCTTAGTTCGAAAGCAATTTCACGTTTCATTTGCCACACAACAATCTCCTCGTTATAAATAACGTACCAAAGCACATTATAGTCTGACAGGTTACTCAGATGAGAGCTTGAGTCTAGATGAAAGCTAAAAGAAATGTTACCTCGATTATTTCCATAGCCCTCAACTAGGTGAATGGGCTAGTTTATGCACAGTCGATATCTACTAATACGTCTGACACTGTCTGCCACCAACACATTGTCGATACAAGCTTTATACGTAGTTACTAGTTTGTATTTTTCTAGATTATTTTGCCAAGGCAGAATCAATGGATGAAGAAAGATTACTTCAGAATCAGTCCAACAAAGTTCAATCTTAACTGTTACAATCGGCATATATTGATGGCAGGGGTTGAATGTGAAATGACAGAAAACAAGAAACTGGCCTTACAAGCGCCAACGTGCATCCCCTCTTTCGGCCAAGCGTTAATCTAGTATGCGAATATCCAAGCTTGTATGGCAGTATGCGCCCATCTTGGCTCCATTTTGTGAGTAGTCTGAGGATAAATACATAGTGGAGCTGGGATGGGTGTATGTTGACGCTATAAGGATCTTTCATGCTTATCTGAATATTCGTATTTTTGTTGCAAATCGCAAAATAATCATCGCTTTAAGCATGCATAGTTTGTTATTTGCTGTCAGCTGTAATGAATGTGTAAAAATAAGGTTCCGCCATTCATCATTATCAGACCATTCATTATTATATTAGTAAGGATCATATACCTGATGAGATTTTGATAATCTTTTAATATTCTACAATTCAAAAAAAACAATTCCAAACGTTTTCATACGTTTTATGAAAACTTTCGGATCCATATTTGAAGTTAATCTATCGTCTATACTAATATAAATGTGAAAGATGGATTCATGTTTGTTTGTGGCTCTTTCACGCTTAAACGACTAAACGGATTTAGGTGAAACTTCACGTAAATACACTTTATACATCAGAATAGAATATAAGCTACAATTTTTAAAGGTTTTGTTTAATTTTGGTCTTAATATAACGATAAGTATTAAGTAAGTAAGAAAAATTGTTGCTCCCCGAGAGCTATCGTGGCGTGCGCTGCTTATACCGTTGGAGTTACATGCAGATAATGTACCGTAAGATTCTTTATCTCAAAAGTTTCTAAATAAAAGTCTGCGATTACATATATCTACCTCTCATGTGGTACTCACTATATGCAAAATACTGAGCCATTAATATAATTGAATTGGATACATATCTGACATATCTGTCAAATTCTTATTGATATGACAAATTTTGGTTATGAATATTTAATATAGATAAACTTTGTCTTTTACACTAAGTAGTTTGAACGAATCGTTCGAAAGTTATCACGATAAGATTAACTTGACGCAACGCAGTAAGCTATTACGCGTCGCGTCTACTGTAAGACAACGGGAGACGATGCGCGGGGGTAGAGGAGCGGTCTAAGCAATGAAGCTTCATCGCCAAGAACGCGGGCAGACGCGTGAGGGCAGACGTCGTTGACGGTTGTTTTGCGAATTTCTTTATAGATAGCATGATTTGATTCTCGAAGCTATACATTAGTTAAGGCAGTTGGCTATGTTTTTAGTGTATTTTTGGAGTAAAAATATTAATTGCTAGCTGTTGCCCGCCCTCTGTTATATTAACATACAGCCGAAGCTACTAAACTTAGAATCTTGAAATATGCGGGTGTGTTACTTGTATAGCGTAAATAAGCATCAAGAAAGGGAATTAGGAATTTCCACCCCCGAGGGGAAAAATAGGGGTTTGAAGATTGTGTTGAATTCCGTTAATTTTGAAGTCGGAAACCTGAAGTTTTGGGTGAATAAAAAAATATTGTAACTATTTGTTGAAAATGATCTGTCACGAAACTTAAATCTGACAAACCAAATTCTACGCGGGCGATGCCGTGGGCAACAACTAGTGTGAATATAAGATAATATGGATTAATCCGATTCGCAATAAAATTCAAATATTTTAGCTTCTTTGCAGCTTTTGTATTCGCAGAAATTTTGCGAAATTAGGATGAGCAGGGCTTCGATTATAGCTTAGTGATCTGTTGTGATCCACCTTCTCTTTCGTTTCATTCTTCAATGGAAAATTCACCTTTTTTGAAATTTGCAATCCAATTTTTCACGTTCACCACGTTCACATACGAATGGCATTGTTCGCTGAAGGTATGAGGAGATATTCAAAAATCAACTTATCACATAACCTCTTCAAATATATGTTTATACTTCATGATGTCTCAATACTCCACTTTTTCAATTTTCGATTGGCATCCTTCATGTGCAATTCCTTGCACGACTCTGATTTGACTTTTTGACGTTGAATATTACACTGACACTGGTCAGGCTAACTAGATACCAAAAGTTCGTGATTATCTCGTAACATCTCGTTGATTTATTGATGAATCTGTGTAAAATTTTGAGTAAATTTTCATTATTATTGAAATTCATCAATTATTATTCAACAGCATAACTGTCTTTAGCCGTCGGTAACTCATTTGGGATGCAAAGGAAACAAAATCTGATTCCAATATTAATTTTTATTCTGCTTGAGTCTGAACTATCATGAAAACACAACAAAAAAGTTGCTACAACATCAATCACAGTAATTTCACTACAGCGACAGAAAGGAGTAGGGAGAAACGGAAACTGACAACAAACCATTGTGACGGTTCTGTAACCCGACGATGAATATGAAATATATTTCTAGCGACCTAAATTCAAACGTAGCAGATGTGAGTTTATACCCTTAGAATTCATCAGTTTCGAGATATACCTTAAAGGGTTAAAAGAGAAATTAATTGCGATTCATCACGAGCAATGAAGAATAATGTGGATGTTTTGATTGAACCACCATGTTCATGAGTTTATTATTGGTTAATTCCATACTACAAAGTGAGTTTAATCAAATTTTGTTGTTTGGAAAGTTTCACATCAACAGTTCTCGACCAAAGAAATCTATTTCATCTCGTGTTACCAAGGCAACCCGAGAATTAGCCGGATAATTTTCCTTGCGAGCAACCTAGAGCAAATTATAACGCATATTTGATGTAAGCAGTTTAAAAATAACAGTTCTTTCCCCACTTCGTGAGAACATATTTGAGAAGTACACAAAACTAGGTAAGTATTTATTTTTTACAAAAAACTTCAATAATGTTCAATTACAATTTTGAAATGTATCTGGAATTCTTCTGCTACTTCTTTCTTCTTATTGGCGAATTGACTCAATCGAAATGTACTTACTGTATTATTCACTGAATATACAGCGTGATTCACGGTAGGTGGTAGGTTCTTACCTGTTCTATCGATTTAAAATATTTCCAGTATTGCGGCGTTGCCATTTCTATTAAAAAGCCCCAGCAACTTTATTTTTTTAATAGAAAACCCCATATATTAATACATTTTTGGAATCGCTCTTTTATTATAATACATTTTTAATGATGTCCTATACCTATGGTAGTTTGGAAAAACTCGAAATATTCAACTAACACCAAGAAATCGACTAAAATTAATATTATTTCTATTATGCATTGAAATGGTGAGAAGTTCATTTCTTTAAATGAAACCACTTGTATATTATTCGATACATTGATAGATGATGAAAAATGTTTCAAGATTATATATCATGTCCCTATACCTAAATCATAAATTTTTCTTAATTAAGTCACTTCTTCTGGAAAATTATTTTTTTGAACAATTTGGTTTTGGGTAGCAGTGGAATTATCAAGCTTATAACAGTTTGGTTACTTTTATAAATAATTTACAAATAGTTATCGACGGTGTTTCAAAACATCTTTCAAAATGAATGCAAATATTGATTGGGTTTTTGCCGCTTTCTACCTACAACATTACAGAACGTACTGGAACATTCTAGAATATTGTGGAAAGTTTGATATAAGTTTGAAACGTTTCGAAACATTTCATAGTATACAGATGATTGTGATACACTCCTGAAGTTTCGTGTGCTGTGGAATGTTCTGAAACATTCCTTTTTTTGTATGTGTGAGACTACCCATTGGTGGGTTAAGTTAGGTTGGGTCAAAAGTGAGTGGGTCTATTCGACCCTACACTGCAACCCACAAGGATTTATTGTGGCTCACACCTATTCACACTCGACCAAATAAACCCAGCTTCTTAACGAAGCCGACAAGTTTGTTTAGAGAGTGATCTTTCAGGTCAGATGATAAGAGTACGGCTCTGCCAAATTCTTCAAACCTGATTGGGTCCCCAGCGGGGCAGGCACAAAGTATGTGCTCTGTTGTTTTATCATTTTCCAAACAGAGGCAACACACACTGTCTTCCGACAGTCCGTGTTACTGCATATGATGATTCAAATGACAGTGACCTGTAAGAAGGTCTATTAGATATAGTAGTTTATTCATACTGTAGTCCAGCAACTGTTTGGTATCAAGCTTCGAAGGGTGAATAAACGCCTTGGACACCCCCTGTCCCCTCCCGGGTTGAGTGCCCTGAGTTGAAATCTTCTCCATAAGCTTACTGTGTGCACAACATCCCATCTTGTCCATTTACCCCGCTCCTCCGAAGCGGTCCTCAACTTACTGATGTACACTTCAGCAAGATTGACATCTGACCTCTTTCATTCGAAAGTCAGCCTTTAGCTGCTTTTACTTTCTAATCTAATGTTTGCTTTTATCGTGGCTTTCCTAACTGAATTTTTGCACGGTGTCCCCAAAAACTAACCGGAGACGAGTGTCTTTATGTCGTGAGCAAGTTTTGTTTCTCAGTGAATCTGAAAATGAGATGAATTTGAAATCTGGTTGAGAAATTTTTATACTTACCGGAGCCGCCAGTTAGCGACTTTCGGGGGTGGTCTCAGGTTCTGTTTAATTGTCCTCCTGTATTTGTCCCTCTCTCAGAATCCGGGGTTATCCCTGTTTAGTGCGTTATGTAGATCGCTTAGCACTGGATATTCGTGCGCTCGAATTCTTTCAAACGTATCATCTGCGCATTTTCCCATATATGCGTATACGTGGTGTATATTCAGGTCTAGATTTCGGAATATGTAACTATTCGGTACAGCGTTTACGGCTGCCTTTACGCACGCGTTCATAAACGACTGGATCTGTCATCTGTATGTCGCCGCGCACTGTTTCCAGGCAGTGCAGGTCTACAGGATTGTCGGTAATATTACGGCCTTTATCATCAGCAGTTTACTTTCAATCCCATGTTGCTTCTTCGACCTATTATATTGGTAAAAGGTCTTGTCTCGCCATTTCTATTCTATGCCGTACGTGAGACCTGAACGTTAATCTTTTGTCTAGGTTGACTCCCATATATCTAGCTTCGTTGGTTCACGGAATCTCTTGTCCGTTGAAGGTGATGTTCCTTCCGGGTGTACTATCCTCCAGGTGAAAAGTATTGCCTGACTCTGGTCAGGGTTTATACTGATCTTCCACAGGTTGGACCATTTCTCTAATATATTTGCCTGTTGCTGCAGGTATCTAGTGACGTGCGCTTGGCCTGTTGATCTTGCCAGTGGAGCTGTGTCGTCTGCGTAGAGCACCAACTTGTTAAAGTTGTTCTCCGGTTTGGGCACGTCTGCTGTGTATACCGAGAATAGGTGTGGTGAAAGTACTGCACCTTGTGGGACCCCTGCTTTTAGTAATCGCCTGGTTGAGAGTTATTGTCCCAGTCTGTAGCAGTATCGCCTGTCAGCTAGAAAAAACTCGATTGATTTTACGATTGATTTTGTGTAGCCAAAGTTGCTCATTTTGGCCAGAAGTCCGTCATGTCAAACTCTGTCGAACTCCTTGGAGACGTCTAAGAAAATAGCTCCGGTGTTGTATCCTTTGTCGAGGTTGAAGCCTTCCATCGCAAAGTCTACTACTCTCAGGACTTGCAGCTCTGTCGAGTGTTCTGATCTGAAAGCGAACTGTTCATCTGGTAGGATTCCTAGTTCGCTGGTTTGGTATTCTAATCTTTGCTGGATGACACGTTCTACCACTTTGCTTGAAGAAGGGGTTAAGCTGATTGACCTGTGGTTATCTGAGATAGGTGGTTATTCTTTGACTTTGCGATGTGGATAACCGTCGCCTCCTTGAACGGGTACGGGAAGTGCCGCAGTCTGAGTATAGCAATAATGATGTTTGTTATAGCTGCTATACACTTACGTAGTAGAACTTTCAAAGCCCGGTTTGTTGTTTGGTCCGGGCCTGGGGCTTTCTGAGTAGGTAGACGTCTTACGATATTTTTCACTTTCTCGGGAGATATTGCTACCAAGGGTAACGCTTTATCCCTTCTGAGTCTACGTACCGTCGTTTCCACCTGTGTCTCTATTTCTTTTACTTCGTCCGTGAACGGGACGTCGTTCTCTCTACAGTGCCTTTCGAAATTGTCCGGAAACGCTTCCGCTTTCTCTTGGTCCATGTAGACGATCCCCTGCTCGCCGTATATTGGCGGGCATGGCTTTCGAGGTCCCTTCCTAAGAGTTTTCTGCATTCTCCATGCAGATGTGTCTTCGTTGTTTAGTTCTTCCAGACGGATTGTCCATTTTTGATCTCGAATGGCTTTTAGTTTTTCTCGCAGTATTCTGCCATTGGTGCGCGAGTCCATCGTTTCTGGTGGAAGATGCTTTTGTAAGTTGAAGAGCTGGGTTGGAACTGCTAGATGTCTGCCTCTTTGATTTCCATTCCTGCAGTTCCAGTCGCGCGACTTTGCGTTGAAGTCGCCTACGCTAACTGTTGGGTAATGATCTAGGAACATTTCTGCTATCTCTGGTCTCTCTAGTCTTATACCTCGCGGAGGCAGATATACCGACGAAATTTTCAGCTCTTCGTAGCGTTTCAGTTTTACTCTAACTGCTACTGCTTCTCCTAGTTATATTTCTGGCTTTCTATCTTCGTGTTACGCTAGTTCGGTTTTTACTAGTAGCGCTGCGTCCCCCGCGGCGCGGTGGTCCTCTGGCCTGTTTGTCCTATATAGGTTGCATCCTGGGCTGCAGTAGTTCTTTTCAATCCTTATGCTTGTCTCCTGTAGTGCCATGACGTCTATGTTTGATCGTGATAGCAGTTCCAGTAGCTCGTTTCTCCTGTCTGTGAGATCGTTGATGTTCCACGATCCTATCTTTAGCAATTCTGGAATTCGTGCTGGCATTAACGATTTCCAGGTGCTTGTAACAATGCAGCCGATAGCGCTTGCACGATCCTCTGCTGTTCGGTCGAAAGATTTCCTAATACTTTTATTAGGTCATTGCTGCTTTTGTCTGTCTGCCCTTCGGTGGTGTCTTTTTGACTGTCAGCTGTTGACTCGGCTTTTGACTCTCCACTTGTCTAGGCCTGTTCCATGCTGATTGTATGTTTATGGGCTTGGGGAACATCCTGCACCCCTAAAACTCGCCGGGTGCGCTCCCAAACAATTAGCGCATTTGGCTGGCGTCTCTCTCGTTTTTTGACACTCCATGGGGTCGTGGTTTTCTCCGCACTACACGCAACGCACAGTTGCGTGGCAACATCGTTGTGGGTGTCCGAAATTTTGGTAGCGATGACATTGGGACATTGCTCCCTTGTTCGTTCATTGCGGTTCTGCCCGCACACATTGTCTTAGTGTGAAGATATTTTCTTCCTTCTTTGGTACTTTTACCAGGAAGAGTGGTTAAATCATTTTCGTACGCCTTGATGTCATTCGGTGACACTCCAGGACTGGGTAACCTTATTTGGCTAGATCGGTAGTGACGTCTACTTCCTCCACGTTTACCGGTATTCTGCGAATTACTACGTGGAGCGGTATTTCCCTTTCGACCGAGTACGTATGGAAGTCCAGTCTCCTGTCATCCATGTATTTGGTTGCCTTTCGTCACTCTGTTTCGTCTGTTATGTCTATGTAAATGCCATCCTTCGTCAGTTTGGCTTTGTTATATTTGATTTTCTTCAGTTCAAAATCCTTGGATATCTCGTTCGATCTTCTCGAGTCGTGGAGGACGATTGGTGGTGGCTTCGTACTGTCTACGGTTGTTTTTGTCTCTTTTTCAGCGGTTGGCAGTACTTTTTTGTCTGTTGGCCATACTTTTTCAGTTGGCACAACAGCTGGCATGTTGATCGGTTCTCCTGCATTTTTGTTTTCAGTGGGTGGCACCATTTCTTCAATGGCTGCCGTGTCCATGTCCTCGGTTTGTTTTTGTTCCTCCTGGTTTTTCGCTTTTGCGGCTTTTTCCTGTGCTAGGCGCTATCTCGTTTTACGGTTAGGTCGTGCCCTTTCCACTAGCTCAAATCCGTCTTCCTCCGAGTCCGAATTTGAGGTGTCTTCCAGGCCACGTGGCCGCCTGGCAGTTGATGGGTCCACTTTTGTTTTTCCCTTCTTCAGGAAATTTGTTGTCGCCATCCCTTGTTGCAGCTTTTGCAGCCGTGGGTGATAGTTTTTTCTGCGTCTTCCTTACTTTTTTTCAATTCCAGTATCCTTGATTTCATTAGCTTCAATTCTTCCATTAATTTTTTTATGTCACTCTCATATTCTTTGTGTCTCGATATGAACTCAAACGCCTTGGGCCCATTGGTGGGAGTATATAAAGCAAAATAAATCGACCTCTGTATTTCAGCTACCACAACGATCTTAGAGTTTAATAGATGATGTATGTCCACGACTATCATTTTTAATTGATAGTGTTGATTTTGCAATAATTCCTAAGTTATTCATCTGAATTGTAGGCTATGTAGTAAATTATTTCAATGAATCTCAAAGGGTTATCGACAAAAGCTCGCATGGTAGCAACACCCTATCGACTTCGCACGTATAATATCATCATATTTCAACCAGTTCAAACAAAACATTAATGAATTGTTTATATGAATCTTCCTCTCCAATCACTTCGTCCATTGGTTATAGAATGGCCCTGATATGACGAATAGTTCTGGAGAAATGCGTGGACATATTTTTGTATACTCTTCAATAAATTCAATACCATCAGCCATCAATATATTCAAATACCTTTGCTGGTGTTATCAAAGTAATCTCATCGATCGACATCAGATCAACACTGAGATGAAGTATGCGATACCTGATTAAGTTAACCATGGAACAGAATAACACATTTCTCTCACTGTAGGTAATTCAAAAGATTTAATCACGGTGAGCAATCCACAATCACCTGAAATGTTAATTTAGTGGAATTACTTCAGAACGTAAATGTACGTTGATAGAAAATCCAATTATCTCAGACCAAATTTGTCTGAAAGTTAGTTTCATGCACCTTGCAAAATGAGTAATTGGATTTACACTTCTCTAATGATTCGTATAACTTGCCCCTTCATGAGTATCCATCTTGAAAAACTGTAGATAATTCAACCTCAACACCCAGATATTGTATTGGGTGATCAATACTCCAAAGTTCAATGAATTTCTGCAGGCTAATACTTAATCCAACTTCAAAAGGGCTTGAGATGACAGATGAATAGTTAAAATGAAATGTTGAAAACAACTTTGCTCACCGTTCATTTATAATGTAAGAGACCGTAATATTTCACTGTTCTAAAGGAGGCATGTCTCCATGTTTGCATCCATCAAATGAGTACAACATACAATTTTGAAAGTGACAAATGTCTCTGCTGAAATGGGAGAATATGTAAGTTAACAATATATTATACATGAATACTCGTAATATGTTCGAAATATGAGAAAATATATATAAAAAAATCTGGTTTCAAAATTGTTTAGCTGTTTTGAATCAGTATCAGACTGATCAAGTATTTGACAGCAATGCATTTCTTTCAGTTACTGGACTAAGGGAAAATAATATAAGCATAGAACATGCAAAGCGATTTGAAAAACGAAATAATCATTTGTTATACCACTAGTGTCTAAATTATTATCGAAATTTTTTTGAAGACACCACTATTTTGATAACTATCCCTAGTTGAAACGACACATATTATGATTATTCAAAATTGAAACTGAAATCTAGGAAAGTTTACGAGCGTTTACCACTCCTTTGCTACTAATGTTGATTGGTGACAGCCAGTGAAAATCGCATGAATGTATCATATTTCAATGTAAGTAAATACAAACCAATCAATTTTGTTTGAAAGGAAGGTAATTGGTTGAATTAACAGCAATATATTTTTTGATGTTCTAGTACTAATGTCGTCGATGGATCGAAAAATGGGACATGCGATATATCTAACATAACCTTTTTGTTGTTACTAAATGAGACTAAAAATTCTGTTTGATAATTCTGCCCAGTGTACCAGCGTGCAGTAAAGTAACCGTAATGTTTGTAGTCTCTTGATAATAAGTAAAAAACAAGGGCGGAATTTCAAGTACAGTCATCAATACATTCGTAGAAAGATTGCCAAACTTTCAAAAACTGTGAGTATTTTCGATAGAAAATAGTTGACAATGTTTTTATAGAAAAATAAATGAAGGGAAAATTATTTGACTATAATAATTATAATAATTATATCCAATATATTGCTTTGCTGAGGACATCACACTTGTCTCGTCATTCCATTTGGATTCCAGGACATTGGGTGCGGATGCACATCTTCACCGGCAGCAGGACGTTGCATATCTTAATGAGGATCTAGAAGTGATTTCGAATTGGGGTGGAAGTAACAAGGTTCAATTCAATGCCACGAAAACCTAGGCATCGGTTTTTTCCAAAAAGATAGATGTCTGAGAACCGGATATAATAACGTCAAGTCAGGCAATTCCGCTTTTTGCTTCGATAAGTTTCTTGGGGGTTGAAATGGAAATCAATATGTCTTTGCACAATCATGTCGCTGGAACCGTAAATGCTGTTTCTCAAAAGCTTGGAACTCTGTTCCGAACCAGAAAACTGTAAACACCTCAGCAATTTTTGATGCTTTTCAAAGCTCAGATCATACCCTTTTTAAAGTAGGTATTGTTCTCATGCATGGAGCTCCGCCCCTAAGTATACCCTGGAGCTGCTGGTTTCCATCCAGACACCTGGCAACCTTGATGTTCTGAAACATCGAAGAAAGGTTGGAGATATGTCTCTCTTCCATAAATATTTTCACAGAAAGTGTTCAAGTGACTTAGCACATTTTATCACACCAAGAGCATTATATATCAAAAATACGCAACGAACTGTGGAATAAACTTCCTGAGAATGTTTTTCCAAATGGATTCGATCTCCAGCGATTCAAATTCAA
Organism: Leptinotarsa decemlineata; assembly: GCF_000500325.1. Taxonomy (NCBI): domain Eukaryota; kingdom Metazoa; phylum Arthropoda; class Insecta; order Coleoptera; family Chrysomelidae; genus Leptinotarsa; species Leptinotarsa decemlineata. The sequence continues at coordinate 12,020 of NW_019292152.1, read as the reverse complement.
TGAGAATCACTACTTTCGCACAGTCACTGCTCTCAGAGCGCCCTAAGGATTTTACTGTTGTGTTCGGTTCTGTCTTGAAGAAAAGAAAACATTCAATTCAACTCCTTCATACTTTCCTCAGAAAAAGTGCTGGTGTCCCATCTTATTTTCGATTTGATTAATTAGGTGTTAGATCCTCCCAATGAATGGTTTTTCTGATGAGTTGAAGGATCTATGATAATAGTAGGTGTGCCTTCTGATCAATACATTTCTGTGGAATGTACTTTTATCGGTAAACATGGTGATCTTCAGGAATATCTGAAGTTCTGCTTATTCGCCTAACATATAGCTAATAAATATTACTGGAGTTTTTTCCCAACACCAAACGGTTATTTTAATACCTCTACACATGTAGAGGTGTTGAAATAACGGTTTGGTGTTGGGGAAAAAACTCCAGTAATAGTCAAACCTGTAAGAACTTTTATTTATTTCTACATTATTTTCCGTCTAACATGAAAAGAATTGTCATTCAGTTTTATATTCTCGATCACAGAAACAAAGCGTTAGACTGATTGACAACATTATGCCAGACATTGCAACAAAAACCTAGAAATAGACGTAAAAGATAGGTACCGATGACATCAAAGGTAGAGATAGAGAATAAAACTACTTGCGTTTTGTAAAACCTCTCTGCTATTGCACTCCACACCACGGATCTAGGCGACTATTTTTCCTAACTATTAATGAAATTTAATACGACAATAAGTCTATGTTAAATATACAATTCATTTGGAACATTTCTCCATTTACCACCCTAAAACTTTTTCATGAAAAATCAGAATGAGTCAACAATCAATTGTGTATCGGATATCAATTCCTATACTACAATAACAAGTTCAACCAATATTCTAATTCTACTGAATTCAACAGAACCCTGCGAGAAGACGTTCTGTGCATGGGGAGCCCATTGCATCAACGGCCCTGACGGCAGAGCCCTCTGTCAGTGTCCAACATTCTGCCCCCAGAAAGTGGATCCTGTTTGTGGCACAGACGGAAAGACGTACTCTAATCACTGTCAACTACGAGTGGCTTCATGCAAGGCGCGGCTCAACACCAGAGTTAAATATACTGGGGAATGTGGTAAGCATAATATACAGCACTTAAACTACTTAGTCACAGGATGATTCGCTGATTTGTTTTTCATCATCAATGACTTATAACGTTGGAAATCAATCTTTGTCGCTAAATATCCTGAATTATGTGCAGTGGTAATTAAAATATTTCTTCACTCATATAATGTTGATAACAGGAACAGGGTATCTATAATGATCCGAAGTGAAGGAGATTATACAAATAGTAATTTCCGATGAAAACATTTATATACATTGGGGTTCGATTCCCCACTGTTTTGAAACAATTTCAATTTTTGCTAGTTTCACAAAAAAATTATTTTTATTGCCCAAATACATTTTTAAAAACTACCATTGAAAACTCTTATTAAAACAATTATTAACTTTCACGATCGTTTCGTTAACAAGTTAGCATCATCAGGAGATGATTTTAACTTCAAAAACTACTATTTTTTTTCCATTTGAATAAGATTCCACTGTATGCATCTCGTTGATTATTTTCATTTAATTAGGTCACAACAATGAAAAATATTGGTTCAATGAGAATAGCATGCTTTTAACAAGAACTCAAATAAAGAAAATAAATGAACTAATTGAGGAAAATGTTTACAAGTATTCAAAATTTCTTCTTTCAGTTCTAATGTGTGAATGGGCTCATTCAGGCTAATTTAGTTTTTTATTGAAAATTATATATTATAAAAGTAAATCATCTCCCAAGTATCCCACAAAATTTTCTGGTTTATATGTCAATTAACAACTGAGCAAGAGCAATTGTAAATGTGAGATCGTCCGTGGTACATCTTGACGTCACATCAGGCAACGAGCTTCGAGCGGTGGCAACGCTCGGGCCTGTAGTTGGAGATTATGAATCGCTGCTATCGTCAATTCAATTCAATTTTCTTCAAAGTAATGTATATATCGATTCTGGGTAACTGGCATTTCTGAGACAAAAGTTCTATAATAAATGAAGAGTACCATGGGATTCCAAGACAAAATTTCGGATTTTTCTTTTCTGGCTTTCTATCTTCGTGTTACGCTAGTTCGGTTTTTACTAGTAGCGCTGCGTCCCCCGNCAGCATATGCGGTCTCGGCCTATACAATATAATTTTTCCCACTTTCATAGTTTTGATATATATGTTCTTCAAAGTAGTGCTCAGAGTAAACTATAATTTTTTTTATCAATCATTATCATTCATACTTACATTAAAATGATTTTCGCAACAAAAATGCGTCCCCTTGGCAGATACAAAGTCGGCCCTCCGCATAGCGCGCTGCCATAACTTTCGTGTCAGTGAAATAAAAAATTTGCAGTTACCGAAGAATTCTTGCATTTAGGAAAGATGCAATACTTGTAACGTCCTTTTTTATTATTATTCTTTCTACGGCTTTAGCATACGTATTTCGCTTATCCGCCAGCAACCTCTTGTCACCGAGAGGACAAACTTTTTACATTTCTGAAAATATTTGACAAACCAGATGAATTTTGCCATAACGTTATTTCGTAATTGATTAGTTGAAGCAAAAGTGGGAAACGAGCTGTTTTCATAGTGGAAACATAAGTAAAAAAAATCTGTTGACAAATGAAACTAAGCCAGGTAGTTTTTTTATGAAGAAGGTGGTTAATTTTTCATCAATATTGACACCCAATAATTCAACAATCTGCTCGTACAAATAATTAGGATCAGTGAAAAAAAATAATTTTTGGGTTTGCTTCCATTCGTTTTGAGTTTGGTGAAGAGTAACCAGTTCACAGCACTTTTAAAATCATTCTTGATGATTCAGTAACATGTTGTTATCAGAATCTGAGCAAATAAGTATTTCGTATCATCGTCAAAATATTTTTTATGGATGGAGAAAGGGAAAAAAATTTGTTTATATAAAATTCAAACGGTCTCAGTATAGATCCCGTGAAGACACCATGTAGTGATAAGCCTGATTCGAAACTATTCAAAGTAACTTGTCGAAATCTATGATCAGAATATGAACTCACAAGAGTGATATTCTCCTCATTCCATAATAGTCTAGCTTTTGAAATGAAATATTCATGAGAGACAATCGAAGACCTTGGAGAAGTTATAAGGTGTCATAGCTGTGTTATTGGTATTCAAGACTTTCAACTATATCACTTATGGCCTTTAGAAAAACATATTGGACCTATACACACAATTGATATTTTGGAAGTATACCTATACGTAGACGATCCTCAAGTATTGTTTCAATGATTCTGCAAAAGATTGTAAGAGATATGGTCATAAACTTTTCAGATAGAAAAGCGTTTCCTTTTTCTAAGGTTGATATCACACTAGAAATTCAAAAGGCATCGGATAAAATACCAGTTGCAAGAATTCGGTTACGGAAGTTGATAAAGGGTTTTAAAAAAACCTGTTTTTCCATTAATCAGCTGTCACCTTCCTATGAACGACAACTCTCAAAAGTGGAAATTTGTGCGAGCTAAGGACTAACGAGGTATTACCTTTTAACGTGTGATTATGAGCACATGTTGGACGACAGGAAATAAAAATCAATCGTCCGGCCTTGAACCACCGGTTCACACAAAATTAATTCGTCTATTTGGTTATAACACTAACAAAAAATGTATTCAAATATGTACAAAAACAGACATTCTCCACACACTGGAGTATGGTAAAGGAAGGAAGGGGTATAGGTATAGGAGGGAAGGGAACGACAGGAGGATGACTGTTTTGTTGAGCCTAATAAGACTGCAGAAGACACGCCGCTACATGGCGGCTTCAAGGCCGAAAGGCAGGAGTCTTCCTCCAATCGCAGTCAAAAGAATTATTTCTATCAAGTAAGAACTCACAGATGAGCTGAAGAACAAATTGGAGGAAGACTTCTTAGTGAAATACACCGGCAGGTCACCCCTCATATACACCAGAACGAGAAAAGGCCATTACTCAATAGTTATTACCATAAAAGAAGAAAACATCAAGATTCATACGTATACACTTCCAGAGGACAAGACAGATGCTTTTCTCCTTCAGGCGTTGGACCAGTCCCAAAAATTGAGGACATTGAGGAAGACTCGGGGAGAACCATAAACTTGAGGTGGTCCGTGTACAGGCTTAGGACGAAAAGACGTTCCATATACATGGTTATCACTGACAAAGAGCTCACTCTGAGCTTCTTCAAACACATCTCACATTCCAAAGTCTCTTGGGTGTTGATAAACAACAGCAGAGCCCTGGTACAGTGCCATAGGTGTCAACGCTGAGGCCACGCAACAAATAACTGTTATAGAACGCCAAGATGTTTCAAGTGTGCGAAAGAACATAATATTTTTCAATGCCAGAATCCTAGAAAAGAACCGACCCGATGCGCCAATTGTTAGGGAGATCTCCCCATGAACTCCCGAAACTGCTTTGGGATCGGCTGCACGGTAACCGGCCCCAAAGTGAGTACCAGCACCTGCACCAAAAAAGGTGAATGCATGGGAGAATAGGGCTACTACTACCTCCAAAAATACGCATCAACCTGTATTTGGTTCGGCTCCGCTCCCACTCCTCCACCGGTGGAACGTGAGCGTACCACAATGAGCGGAAGACCCACGATAGGAGCTCAACAGAGCCTCATGGAAGCAACATATTGCTTCCGGAAGCTTAGCGAGATGGTCAATCTTGTACCTATGTAAGGTGATGGCGGCGGGCCGTACCCCCCTTGAAAAGTAGAATGCGTTCGCGATGTTCACGGCCGGTATTCATGAATATAACTGTTTAATGCCCATAAAAGCATACATGTTGAACGTGAATGGAATTGTCAACAAATACCTCACATAAAGTTGATATGTTTCTGTCCTAAACAAAGCTTCGGCAGGAACATAAACTGAAGCTACGCGGCTTTATCACCGTCAGATGCTCCCTGCTAACGCGGTGAGCAGCGGTAGAATAACTATTATCATTCGAAAAGATATCGAACATACGCAGATACCTCAGCAACGTAGCAACATAAAACACGTAGGTGTTAAGCTTGCTAATGGTATTTGCACTGTACAATAGGCCGGAAGAAAACTTCGCTTCCCATGATTTGAATAATTTGTTTAGCATTGGTAATGGGGTACTGATCATGGGAGACCTTAACGCCAGGAGGCGTGAGTGGAACTACCACAATAGACCTAACGTCAACGGGAGGACGCTGTGGAAGTATTCTCTGAACAGCAACATCAGCATAGGGTTCCCAGATGAGCCAAAACATTACTCCCGGAATGATTTGTCTCCCACTACGATTCACCTTGTCCTCAACAAGAACGTCAGAGACCTGGGCGAACTGGTCACAGTTGGACAAGCTGAACTCCGACCACTAACCGGTGCTCTTTAGTTTTACTAAGACCAACCCAAAAACAAGGAAAGTGAAGTATGACTACAGGAGCACCAACTGAAAGTTCAGATTGACTATGAATAAAATTCGCATATCGAGAAAAGATCTCGTTGTGAACTGTGAACAGTTCGTATCAAACATACAGAAATCGAGAGGCAGGTCGCCAAGGAAAGTCGCCGAGTTCACCAATAAAAGGTGGCAGAATGAGCTCGAGAGTCTCAGTGCACATGAACACTCTGTTTGGAGGGTGATTAAGAAGCTGAACAATCGCCATACTTACCATACAGAAGGACCAAAAGCACGAGGTGACGGACCACCAGACGGCTCAGATGTTCGGGGAGTATTTTTTCAGGGACCTCTAAGTAAAACCCGACGACTGTGTCGAGCATGAGAATGCCACTAGGGTCGCCAACATGGTCAGATATAACTGCTCTGGCCATGACAGAACATACCCTACTAGAGTGGTTTACTAGCTACGATGAGATTGTAGAGACCATCGAGGGATAATCGAACATCAGTACCATCAGTACTATCCTGATTGACAGCTACCGTCCAATGTCGCTGCTCATTGTAGTCGCGAATGTCGTCGATAAAGTTTTGCTTAGTAGACTCCTTTGCCTCTCGGAGAGGATGAAATTTATCCCAGAGAAATTCAAGTTTCGACGAGATCAGAATACGGCCTCCCAATCGAGTCGAGTTGTTCACGTGATGAAATAATCTTTCCACCAGGGAAAGAACACAGTTACGATCCTGCTGGACATTCAAAAAGCATTTGACAAGGTATGGACGAAAAGGTTTGTCGAAATGTGGTCGGCAGGTATGTCTTTATTCGTGATTAGGATTCTAGAATCCTACCTGTCAGGATGGTCGTGCCGTACTTTAACAGCAATAAGATTGAGGTTATTGAATAGAAAACTGAGTTCGTCAACTTCTCGAAAAAATTCACTAATGTGAAGATATTCGGGAAATTGTGAATCGAAGATAGAATAGTTGATGAGCAGGAAAGCGCGCGCCATATCTGGGAGTTATCCTGGATAGGCGCCTGAACTTTCAGAAACATTTGAGCCTGGCAATCCAACGAGCTGCTGCGGCAAATAAACGCATCCGCTCATTGCACGGAACTCCAAGCTTAGTGTTGACAACAAGTTGCTTACTTACACACGAGTAGTAAGACCAGCTATGTTGTACGCCTGTCCCGTATTCTGCAGCCTCAAGAGATCTTCTTTACAGAGACTCGAGAGGATGCAGAATAATGTGCTCCGTATTTGCATTAATAGTGACAGATAAATTTTTATGGTTGATCTATCAGATCTGGCTGAAGTTGAGACGGTCACTGAACATAGAAGGCTCTCTCAAAAATTCTTCAAGTGTTTTTGCCGAAAAGCCCACTTACCAGAGGGGACGCCTTCCACCGTCCAATCGTGGGGCTGTGTGGCGGCGTGTCTTTTATTGTCATCTTGCGCTCAATAGTACACCCCCCCTGATTCTCGCATGTGTTTGGTATTGTTAATAATGAAAATAGAGTTCAATAGTTTCATCACAAAATAGACAAATAAAGATTTTGATTTTTATTTTTTTTTTGGACGGGATCCACCTCCGCCGAACAAAGTACCCACGGTAACCCGAACGGCTACCGGTCGGGTTGACGCGGGTGCTTGCTGAAGAAACCTTCATGATTTCACTAATCATATCCTAGGAGTCAGAGCTTTGAGAGCTTTCCAGGATCGTATTACATTGCATACTTTGAAAGTGGTAACTGACTCAATCTGTAGTATATTCATAAATTCTATTTGTTATGTATCAATTGCAGCGATGTTTTTTTCTTTATGTGTTCCAAGGGACACTAAAAGAAAAGATCAAGATTGGGATAGAAATTAACCACAAAATTCAAATATCTATGGTAGTTAAAGAGCGACTTGAAAACATTCATTTTATGAAAATTTCGAAACCATAAAAATTTTAAAAAATATTATAAAATGAAGCTCTGAATTAGCAGATGCGTGATAACAGGAGGACATTTATGGCACTTAATACTGACCACAGACAAAATCAGTGACAATAATCAGGCGCAATCTGTCATTGAGTATTTCGTGATTATATCATAAGACTCCAATCAAATAAGAGTAGGACATTTTGCTCAGAGCTTTTTCGCCAAGTCGTAATAAATAGTACTGCAAAACCCAAATACGAAAAGTACAAATGCTATTTTAGTGTTACTCACTTCGTTTCTATTTTATTTACTTCTGGAGTATAACTAATTTATAAAAACAGGATGTTTAGAGATCGTTGTAAGAGGAAGATACATATAAAGCAATGCGTTATTTGCATTGAACCCGCATAGAGCATATCAATCAATCAATTTCAAAAATGTCACAAATATATTGTCGGATATTTGAACAGCTTCATTTTCGGTGAATTGAATTTGTGAATGTGCTGTTTATCCCAACCCGTATGTGTTGTTTGAAGCAAGGGTGTGATGTGGAATATGCAAATAAGTATTCTTGAACACAATGAAATATCGAATTTCCGAAGTAATACGGCAAATAACAGTAATTATAAGATCTTTTTTCCCGAGTACCCAGGTCACTAACATTATACCGTTTCCAATCCTATAAATTTCATCAGAAAATATTGTTGTGTATCAATTGATCACAACTGACTCCCAGCGTTGTTTTTTCTTTCAGTCTACCAGTGAACACTAAAAGAAAAGAACAAAATGGTGACAGAAATTAATGAAGCTCTGAATTAGTAGATGCGTGATAACAGGAAGACATTTATGGTAATTACATCGTTCTTTCCAACCATGTTTCCTAGTTTTGTTTCCATCATAGATTTCTATTATAAAAACATGGACATTCTGAAAGATTTCGGAGATGGTGTCCACCAAATATATGTTTTGCCTGGGCGACAAAAGCTCTAGAGCCGGCTCTGCTCACTTTCCTATCAACGGATGAACATCCATAGTTTATGAAAAATGCATTGTCGGTTACTTTTCTCATTATGTTATAACTAGAATATCCACTTATAACTTATCCCCTTTTCATATTTACTTAAAGGATATTGAAGTTTTCATAAAGACTCTACGTTGAGAAACTGTCGGACTAATTACCTGACGACCACCTTTTATAATATCGCCTTATTATAATTCACACAGGAATGATTTATTGAATTTGAAACATTTCTTCAGTACGTCGAAACGTATGAAAATGGAATCTGCTGATTATGATATTTGTGTTAACTTTGTTAACGAGATAAAACGGAAACAGAAAATTCTTGAATGAATATCTAACATGACCTAGCGTGAAATGAATCAAAAAAGGTGCTAACTAGTGTTACAATCCTTTTCCCCTCTCAACTTCTGACCAGGACTAGATATCAAGGCCGGAAAAATGCAAGATTTTCAATACCTTTTGATAAAAAGAAATTGAGTCGCATCACTTGTCGTCGGGAGAGTGCCACCAATTTTTTTCTCAAGTGGAAAAGGTGTTATATACTATTTTGTTGAGTATATCAAAAACCGGTTTATTTTTCGAAATCGGATGAACCATCTTTGAGTTATCAGAAGTTTCATATTATTCTCAGGAAACTACAAACAAACCATAAATGTCATAATGTCAATTCAAATTATTCAAAACCCACTCCAGTTTATCGCAGTAAATGTTCATAATATTCCAAAAAGTTCACCGTTCACCTCACAATAACGAAGTCTATTAACGAATTCATTCCTTACATTATGGATTGTTTCGGGGCAAATTCGTTGCATGCAGTTCACATTCTATCCATGATTTCTGGAAAATGCGGTTGCATAACTTATACTATATTTCATGAATCCCCAAAGAAAATCTAAGGCCGTCATATCAGGTGTTCCAGTGGACTATTCTGAGGAACCACCTCTACCTATTCATTGATGTGAATGATAGTCATTCAGCCATTCTCAAACCAGTTTGTTATAATGAGGTTACTGACCTATTTATGTCACGAGAAAACAGTCCGATAGTGATTAACGAAGTTATCCCAAGAGATTTTCAAAATGTAAGAAATGTATTCGTAAACAGAGAACATCATTGTCAGAAAGTGGATGAAAGTTGATTGAGATAAACTGGAATGAGTTTTCAATAAAATCATCTATTGTAGCTCGTCAAGTCCAGTTTTTTAAAAATTTACCAGTTTTACATATAAAATTGGGAAATTAGAAATGTTTCTTTCGGCGAGCAACGTTATACAATTGTTACGTTTTTCCCCGTGGGTTGATCAATAATTGACTACACTGAAAAATAATCATACTTAACTTCATTTCACTTCCAATACAACAAAATACTTCAACTTAAACTTCAACCATTATCCAAATGTCTATCGCCTTATTAGATCGCTTCGCGTACCGTACTGTAATTTCCACTTGACTGTGTCGATGTGCGAGTGGATGGCGCTTATATTTGGCAATCGATGGCGCCGAAAGATTCCTTGGAATTCCTTCGAAGTCGGTAGAATATTCGCCGGGAATTCCATCGATTCGGTGCGAATATCCGCGAAATGTCGTTGAACTGAGCGCGCTCTTCGCCACGTCACAATTGGTTTATGGCTACAAGTGGCGGCCGGCGTTATTTTCTTCAGAGACATGATTTATAACACTATCATTTGTCTGATCTGATATTGTCCCATTCAGAAGTTATTTTATTGACTGCTTACCCGATTTCCAAATAATAACCAGTGTTTCATTGAAAATTGAGAAATCTATCGACCGTGGATCATAAGTATTCCTTTTTCTATTTGAAAAATATAGAAGGAGAGAATAAGCCAAAATAAGCAATTAGTAATAGACGAGTGTGTTTCACTTGAAAATATAATTCAGTGTACTGTTTTCGAAAATAAAACTTTTAATGTTTCGTTTGTAAGTCACCATTTTTGTTATATGCCTAATTTCTTGAGGTACCATATTGTATAGTATGAAACTTTTTGTATGTAATAAACTCTTGTACATTTGTTAAAAAAAAATCTGTTTTATCGTTAACCAGCTGTTGCACCCCTACGAATGACAACCCTCAGAAGTCGAAACTTGTGCGAGCTAAGGACTAACGAGGTCTTATCTTTTAACGTGTGACGATAGCAAGTGAAAATCGATCGTTCAGCCTGGGGCTTGAACCACCGACCAACACGGCGATCGATTTGAGTGAGTGAACAAAGCACCCACGTCGAACCCACTCTACAAATATAGAGTTTTCAATAACAAATTCAATTTTTTCGTGAACTTTTTCCACTTTCATTATGATTATGGAGAAATAGAAAACCAAAATGATTTACCTAATAACCAAACTCTCCCGAAAATAGTTTCTTTTCAGTTATTGCCTTGTATTTGCATTATGGCGAGAATGGCTAAGTTCAATAGTTTTTTCCCATTGAGCTTACTTAATAATGCTGCACAATGTATTTCACGGAAATATTTGACCCAATTCAGAATAAAACATTATATTATCATGTTAACTAACAGACTTCAATGGTAATTTCTCTTTTTGAAACGAGTGATGGTTAAAAGCATGTTAATGAAAAACCAATTAACTTCTATCCCCTCGGAGGAATACTCAAATAAATGTTCATCCTATATAAATGAAAGACTGTTCGCCTATTTCAGTTGAAAAATCTGAAACGTAAAGATGTTTCAGTGAGATAAACATAAGAAATTTTGAGGTCGCCTTGCAAAAAGAAATCTGAAACCATGTTTATGAATGCAATAATTGTGACGAGGCTTTTGAGCGATTCTTTGAGGTTTTCTTTAATGATTTTGAGGTTTGTTTTCCCAAATAAGAAATATTTCTGAAAAATAATAAAAAAAGATGGATCACGCATGAAATAAAAAAAACCGAGCTCTTCATTGAGACATTTATTCTTTCTCAAGAAAAATGACCCTTCTTTGGCTGATATTTACAAAAATAGCAAGAAAAAACATACAAATTTAGTAAGAGAAACGAAAAGAAACTATTATTAAGAGAGAATACGAATGTCTGAGAATAGTTCAAGGGTTTTATGGAATGTTGTATCTGAACTCTCAAGTGGAGTAAAACATGCATCAGGAGATATGGTTATTCAAAAGGATGGTGAGTTGATAGAAGATCCTGCAAAGATTGTGACTGGATTAAACAATTTTTTCATCGAGGCCCCCCAAGCACTAATGGGAAAAATTCCAAAGGTATTGCATCTAGACAATCCAACAAATTCCACAGATTTCTATCCACACACTTCATTTTTGAAACCATTCATTGAAAGCGATCTGTTCGATCTCGGCAGTCATAAAATTAGGAATAAGAGGTCTTCGAGAATCGACGAGGTACCTTCCTTCTTGGTGAAAAAAATATTGAGTACTATCATTGAACCATTAACCTTAGTAGGAGATTTGAGCCGGTTCTAAGCCTCCCCCCACCACTATGACGTATTAATTGCTTTTTTATTGGTTGTTGTTTGGTGAAGTCAATGTGGTGTGACCTTGAAGGGTGTGGTGTATGGATCGTTCAGAAATTTTTTCCCGGTTCTAATACTCCCCCCACCAATATGACGTGTTATTTGCTTTTTTTTGTTGTGCAGTGAAGT